>VZRV01003333.1:746696-797351 GCA_013398115.1 Falcunculus frontatus | reverse complement strand
GTTCACCTCCATCGCGGCGGGGCGGGGGGTGTTTTGTCGTATTTTCAGTAATATCGTTGTTTGGGAGATGTGTATTAATGCTTTTAATAATTTTTAAGGGTCTGTTTTATACAGGGGGCTTGGACTAGACGATCTCCAGAGGTCCCTTTCAACCCTGATAATTCTGTGGTTTTCTGTGGTTCTATGATATTCTCTCTCTCTCTTTCTGTATATATACATTGATACATATTTATATATTTATTTTTAAAAATTTTTACCTGCAGTACCTGTGATGCTACAGATTAGGGTTGGGTAGTCAGCGAGCTGTATTACATTAAGCATTATTGCTGTGAAATATATTGAAACAGTAATTATCGCAGGCTGCCCACAATGGAAGTCCCCTATTTTAAAGCCGTAAGGCTTTAATGTAAATGTTAAAATATTCACGTTAAGATTTAAAGCTCTAAGGCTTTAAAACTGGTAGCGTTTGGTCTCAGTTTTATGGGTGTGTAATGCTTCCCCCTCCCCCTTCTCAAGTATGGATGGTATCGACACTGATCTGAAAAGCCAAGTGAGATTTAAAAATTACAGCAATCGGACATATTCCTTGTTCTTATTTATTAAGAAAATACCCCGAATTATCTACATGCTCATCCATTTTCAACAGGAGGCCTAAAAGACTTGTTAGGATTGTGAAGCTGTTGCAGATGTTATGGGCTGTGGAGTCTGACTTCAGGAGTTCAAAATGCAAATCAGGCCACGAGATTTAAGTTTTATTATTCTCTCCACTGTTTTATGGTAATACAGAACTCTTGCATAATTCCAGCGTGTTGCTGTGTTTTGTGAGACACAAGGTCGTAGGAAATTGTATTGTTGGGATGTGAAATGTGGGATGAATGATTTTTTAAAATTAGAAATATAAATATACTGTAATGGTATCTTCAGCAAAATGCAGCCTGTTTAGGAATTACTTCTAAATATGTTTGTCTTGGCTGATTTTCAGATGTGTTATTTTTGAACAAACTCAAATATAGAGTTTTATTGGGAAGAATCAAAACTTTTGATAAATTTTCCTTTATAAGCTCAAAGTAATGGTAAACTAGCTCGACAGAATTTCGGAGATAATCTTGCCCATATTAAATATTTAACTATGTTATCAAATATTATCAAGCAGAAATGACCCATGAGTGTGCATTCCTGAAGGCGAATTCTGATAAGGCCAAATTGACTGTGGGTTACATTTGAGGAAGTTTGACTTGGGGGTGCTGATTGTAACTTCCTTGATTCCATGAAGTAACTCTGCAACATTACTCTTGTGTCACAGCAGTTCTCTGACACAGCAGCTTGACTTTTACATCTGCTGAGGAATGAAAATTATTATCAGCCTTTAAGAAATGAAATGTAGCACTCACAGGATCTTAGAGTCCCAGAATGGGTTGGGTTGGAAGGGACCTCAAAGCTCATCCAGTCCCACCCCTGCCATGGGCAGGACACCTTCCACTAGCCCAGGTTGCTCCAAGCCCTGTTCAACCTGACACTTTCAGGGATCCAGGGGCAGCCACAGCTTCTCTGGGCACCCTGTGCCAGGGCCTCCCCACCCTCACAGGGAGGAATTCCCTCCCAATATCCTGTCCAATGCTGCTGTCTGGCAGTGGGAAGCCATTCCCCCTTATCCTGTCACTCTTGTAAATAGCCTCTCTCCATCTTTCTCCACCGCTCCATGGACTTGTCTCCTGAGAAAAAGTAGTTGACCTGTTCCCTAGGTAGGAGCTAAGCAGTGGTGAGTAATACTTGGGTGAAAAAAGTCCAGTCTGTGAGTTACCTGATGGTTGTGGAAGGACCAGAGGAGACATCCCTGACTGTCAGGTAGCCTGGCTGCTGGTGGTGATCATGTTGGTTTTCACTTCCATTATTCCTACAGTCACATTTAAGGAAGAGTTCACAAACATTTGATGTCCAGTATAATGCAGGCAGCAGAAATGAATTCAGCTTGGACTGACCACATCATTATTTACATAACTGGTTAATCATGCTAATTTTGTTCCAGCTGTCAGCCATTTGATTGCTTTAAAACTTGGAGCTTTTAAGAAGCCTCAAATCTTGGATCACTGCTGGGAAATGCCAAAGGCCTAATTTGTTACTTCATAAAAATGCTGATAGTCTCTCTTGATACAGAAATCGGTGTTTTGTTTCTGTGGTTGTTTTTTTTTTTTTTCCTTTAGAGGGAGAGAGAAATCATTAAATGATAATCAGTTTAGGGGAATACATTAAAGAGTAGTTATGATGTTCCTGATCTTGCTTTTCTTAGGTCTCGTACGTAGGATGGGGAAATGACTCTGGCTTTTGCTTGGTGTAGAAGAATATAAGTTACTCTAATATCTTTCTTTAATGACTGATACTCAGGAAGCAACGTCCCAGTCTTCCAGGGCCATATTTGCAGAGCGCTAAAGTGTCCCTTGGGATGTTGCTAATAGAAAATGAAATGTGCCTGGTTCGTAGGAACGCCTGTAATGTTCTTTTCCCACTTTGCCTCGCTCTGATCTGTGCAGGGAAAATATCGAAACGTACCAGTATCCTGCTGGCTTAAGTGCTTCAAAGAACAGCAGGTTTTTGTGTGTTTCAGTAGCCTGGCTGCTCATTAAGAAGGCAGGGGACTCCATGGAGGAGAACAACATGGATTGCTGTCCTCTGGAATAAAACCTGCCGGGGCTGATTGTAGGTCTGCTAGCGTTGGTGTGCTTCGGGTTTGGTACCAGACTGGGCTGTGCTGAATAACAGACCCTAAAAAGTCCGAGCTAATCAGTTTAGGTGGTTGTTACAGGACTGCTTTCCTGGTCTGGGTGGAAAAAGAATTCAGAATGGATGAATGTGAGAGTGAATTCAGAGACTGTGGGCTTCAGGATGCATCTAGAACTCAGTGGCTGTTGGGTTGAGCCTCTCGGTGAGTGGTGCAGCAGGTAGAAAGCTACAGGAAAACTGGTATTCTTTATTTATCATTTTACAAATAACAGTTTTGTCTCTGGTTTCCAGATTTGGGGTTTGCTTGATTTTATGATGCTGCTCCAAACCATTGATAAAGGCAAAGTAGTTGGGTCAGGAAGTTCTGTGGTGGTTTCTGTAGGTAACCAATGGTTGTAAGCAGAGTTTAAGGAGAGGAGCTTAAGTTGAGTTCCAATTTGAGTTACCAAGGTTGAGTTCTATGTAAATATCTAATAGTGGAGTTTGTATAAATGATGATACTAATTAGAAAATCAGTATAAAAGTACTTTGCTGGTTGCACTGACACTGGAGATGTTTGCAGAATTTCAATTTGTAATTCACTATTGTGCCTTTTTATATGGAACTATAACTTGGAGCTGTTACTCTAGCGAGATGCTTTTTTTCTGTATAGATAATTTTCAGCTCATTTTTCTGGTATTGTTACAAAAATTGAACTTAAATTGATCTCAAAGCCAATTCCCTGTGTTGCATTAATTGTTAATAGTGTGACTATCTATTTCCTGTCACCCAGGGCTGTTAACATAAATGCCTCTAACTGGTGCCTCGAGCTTGTGTTCAAGGTCAGGCTTGGGCTGTTCACGCCTCCTGTGCCTTGGCTTGCAAAATCCAGCTCTATGCAGGTGGGGAAACAGGAGCTCAGGCACGGACAGGTCCCCACTGGCAGTGGGAGTGCAGCTGGCTCTGCTCTGGGACTGGGTAAAACCAGTCCCAGCCCAGACCTGGGTGCAGCTCTGCCTTGGAGGCTCCCCTTATCTATGTTTTATGGTGGAGGTGGCTGGGGGAAGTTTTAAGGAATCTCAAACATACTCTGTTTTGTTGTCCTGATCCATACAAATTGTTTTCAAGGAATAGTTTTCCTTCTGCCATCAGGAGTGGAGCTCCCTGAGCTGTCTCAAGTAATTAACTGAAATTTGTGCATGAAACCTCTGCAGTTTCCTTCCACACTGCTCCTGCCTTTCCTCCCAAGGCTGTTTTAGCCATGTTGTCTGCAGTGCCTGAGCCTTGTCCTCTCACCATATAATAAATACTGAATGGTCACAAGGTCCAGGAGAGTTTGGAGGGTGACCCAGGCAGGAGAAGGCCTCTGTGCTGCTTTTGCAGGCTTGGGACAGACCTGGCTATTTCAGGCTTTTCTCATTCTCAGAATGCAGCACTCAGTGAACAATACTTGAACAAATTAAGTAATAATTTTTATTTTGAAAGTTCAAAGCTGCTTATTAGTTTCAAATCATGCCAGACACTTTAGCTAGAGATGTTTTATGTCCACCCTACAAGAAAGAAATCTGAAGACTCCCTTGTTTGCTTTTCAGTGTTGCAAGAGTTGTGGCCAGTTTTGGGGGCTGAAGTTTTAGAACTGCCTCCTTAAAATACATGGTGGAGTCTGGGGGTCATGGCTGAAATTCAGCAGCCAGACACTGATTTAATCTCTCTCCAGTATAACCTCATAGAGACTTCCCTGCCCTTCTGGAGATGTCACTTACATAATGTGATGGCTTCTAAAATCAACCTGGGAGTTTTCATTATTTAAAAGCAGAAACCCAGGCAGAGCAAGCTCCCTACTTCTGCTTGTTGGGTTTGAGTTTTGCCACCAAGAAATGCTACAATACACATTGTACTCCTGCTAGGGAAAAATACCAGCACGGATGACAAGGTACTAATGATGTTTGGGATGTTCTTTTACGTTTTTTTCTTTATTCTCCCAAATCATATTAATTTCTAGACTTAACATCAATTTAGTAGTTTCTGAACCTTTGCAAGGGCAATGGTCTTTTCAGAGCTTTGCTGGAACAAAGACATTTTAAGAATCTTAATAGAGAATCGTATAATCTTATTACAACTGCTCCTGTTTAAATCACTTCCTTGTACTTAAATAACAATCTGTCACCAGCTATTTCTTGATTGTAGTTTTTGTCAGTTGCAATTTATCCCCCTCCCTGGTTTGGTTGTACTTTTTTTTTCCCCCTGATTGTGCAACCCTTGGGTTGGCAAAGCTCCTTCTTTCTCAGTTCTTCTGAGTCCCTTGGGAGTAATCACATGAGTAAATTGCTCACTGGTGGAAGGGTTGTGCAGTTCACAAGTAAAACCTTTGTGGGACAAACCCCACTAAAACAACTGATACAGACAGTTCTGATACTCCTCAGGGAGAGACAAAGCAAAGTATTTTTAAAGGTAACTTCCTCCCCTGAGATGGCAGAACAAAAGATTCCTTCAAACATGTGTCCCTGTAGGTAGGAATTCTCTTCCCAAGAGGTTCCTCGTGTGTGTTGCTGACTGGGTGAGCAGACCCCAAGCATCACCTTAGTTTTGTCATTCTGATTTTTATTTCTTTCTTTCTTTTTAGTGATGAGGATTTCTTCAGCCAAATCTGTTGACCCAATTGCTGCTGAAGCTGCTTTTCTACTGACTTTCAGCTCTGTTTGGACAGGGATGAGGCTTGTGACAACAGCAGTAAGGCAGAGATGTTTGCTCTAACCTATGAAATCAGCCAGAATTGAAGATCATTAATTAATCCTTATCCTGCAGTTCTGTTTAGAGCTGTTTTAACATGCCTGTTCTCTGGTGGATGGTCAAGCACAATGTGCTCTGCCACATGGTGTATGTAAAGGAAAGCGCTTCAGTTGTTATTTGAAAAACAGAACTTTAATATTTTTAATTATTCACTTGACTGATTAATCAGGGAAACCCTCCCATTTTGTGACATGGCTGGAATATTAGAGATTCCTGATCATGCATTACCCTCAGTATTCAGATCCAGGGAAGATCTAGTGCATCTTTAAAATGCCCCTGCCCAGGTATTTAATTATTTGATAAAAACCTCTTTCTCTAATGACCATTTGAAAGCATAAACTCCCCTCTGTTGTGTTATCTAATGAAACATTTGCCTTCTGAGCCCATCCTGCCTTATTGCAGGGGTTTGATTGCTTCTTGCAGTGTTCTGCTGCTTGCAGTGATTTTTTTTAAGGATGGAATGCTTATTACCTATGAGAAGTGTTACTATATTTTGCTGCTGTTGTTGAGCAGAGTTCATGAAGTTAAACTTTGTCTACCAATTTAGAAGAGTTTCTCAGAAAGTCAAGATAATGCCTCTGTTGGAATGTTTTTAGATAAACAGCATAGGTGACACTGACTACTTCTCTTAGGAGTATGCAAATGCAGATTGGAAATCAATATTTAATACTGTAATTTTTTGAGAATCTACAATTTATGTATATTTTGAAGGCAGAAATTTCTGCCTGCTGCTCAGAAGAACAGCATGACTGTCCTTGCACTGGACTGTGATTGTGCAGCCCAGGTTTTTTCATACTTTTTCAGCAAAGCAGCTGTTTTCTGGAGATTTTATTGGTACTTGGGTGACTCCTCTGAAAGATATTTATGTTTATATGTTTACTGGTTCTCTTGGGAAGCTTTAATAAGGAAGTAAAATACAGGAATGTTTGTAATTGGTTTGACTTGGCTTTCAGAATTCTTATAGAGAAGCTGAAATAAAGCTTGAGTACTGCAAAATCACTTTTAAACTGGTTTATTGCAGAGAAGCACTGAGGTAAATCATCAAAGGATTTTTAGTCTGCAAAACTGTTTAAGTGTTGTGTTTAAAATTTACAAATCGCTGACCCCTTTGTGAGACACTGAGACAGACTGAAATGTCTGGCTCTTTTTTACGTTTGACTACCTAGTGAATAATCTCCTTTTGCCTGGCCTGCTGCTTTAAACACACTGAGTGCTGCAATTGCCATTTTGGTGTCTGTCTGCCAACCAATAGTGTCTGTGTATATTTAATTTCATAATAATATGACCATAGGATGCCTCCAAGAGTATTTACATGGGCTTTAAAAGTCAGGACATGTTGTATGGCTGGAGATTTGGGATTTTGGGGAGTGCTCTCCGTGGAGGGAACTCTGCTGAAATGCTGAGGAGTGAAGAACAGCAGGAGAGTTTTGTAGGTTGTCTTTATTATTCTGTTTTTAATTTGCTTTATGAGGGAGGTTCTGTTCTGCAGGAGGTGGTGTGGATCAAGCAAAGTGTGAGCACATCCTTCCCTTTGGAGGTGTGAGGGACCTGTTGATCTGAGGCTGACTGGGATCCATGGTTTTTAGTGCTGTTGGCTTTCCAGGTGTGGGTGCAGGAAACACGCTCCAACATCCTGAATTCAGGAACACTTTTGTTATGTATGCTCTGTGCAAAATTGTGTCTGGATGCCTTGGCTTACAGCCAGGGTTTTAATCTCTTCTTTTTTGTGTCAGCTTGGATAGTGTATATCATACTATAGTGCCTTTTCCTGTCCCTGGAAATGCTGATTTTTAGTTTTATTTTAAGAAGGGTTTTCTTTTTCTTACTCAAAAGAAAAATAAACTTTAAAGGAGGAGGAAAGTCTGTGCTGGTTTTTTTTTTCTTTTTCGTTTCTTGTTGTAGTTTATGCTTTATAGAAAGGCCTGAAATGTGCTGTCAAAGCTTGGTCTTTTGTCTTACAAATTCAAAATTTAGAACTGGGGCAGGGCAAGGTGGGGAGGGCTCTCAAGGTAGTTGGGAGTGAGAGAAGGGGAGAATGAAAAACACATTCAGTGTCCATCACACGTGTGAAATGGATGTGCCTTTAGATGCCACAAGGCTTATTCTTCCATCCAGCTTGACTAGTCTTTTGTCAAAACTCCTATTTTAACAATTTAAATAAAATATGGTGACTTTGGCATTTTCTCCTTTCATGGGAAAGCAGAGTAAGAGAATTAAGCCCTGCCTGCTGCTTCCATGCTAAACAGATGCAAATCAGAGCCCGCTCCCTCCAGTTGCATCTTCTCTCCTTATGGGTTTCATTGTTTTGATGAAAGCTGTTCTGGTGCCAACTCCCAGCCCAGAGGGCAGGTGAGAGGAATTAAAAAAATCCCAGATTCCAGCTCGGTGATTAACATATCTTTTGGAGCTTGTAATGTCATCGTTGCACACAAAACAAAGTCACAGCAGCTTCACAGAGCAGAGGTTTGTCAGAAAGGCAAACATCAAAGTGGCAAGAAAAGAGGAGTTTATTTAAAATATAGCAGAAAGACTTAAAACATTCGTGCTAACCTATGAGAGCTATTAAAAATTTAAAAAAAGCCTTTGAAGCCAAGCATTAAAGATTTAATAGTATTAATTGAATTAAGCCGTGGGAGTTGAGGATATGTAGACACATGTGTGAGTGTATGTGCTCTGAGACATCGTCTGTGTTAAGGCAGCAAAGGTGCTGAGAGTTGAATTAACTTTGCTTGCTTTACAAGGGCTGCCTTAACAAACCCTCTTTATTCTTGGGGTTAATTAGAGATATCATTACAGCTGAGAGTATAAACACAAGGAAGGGACTTATAGAGATAGAAAACTGCAGAGCCCACCAGCCTTGGCATCCCTGGGCAAGGCAAAGCAGGCAAAGTAGTTTCCAATCTACATTTAAGGATAATTTTGTTTATATCATTAAGGCCTATTTATTTTTTTTCAAGAATAAATTCCTTTTCCTTTGTTATGAGAGCAGTAACTTAATACTGTTGTACTCCAGCCACAGGTATGGGCTTTTTTTTTTTTTTTGTTTTGTAGATAAACTTCCATGTTACTTGATAATTATTTTCTTTTAAGACTGGCTGATTTTGGTAGCTTTCAGCTTTTCTTAAGTATAGAACTCTCACTGTTAGGAAAACTTCTTGCTGGAGGAAGAAGCTTGTCCCTCCATAGCTCTGTAAATAGACACCAGAATAAAATCACAGTCCAGTGTGTGGCAATAACGATTGCAGTAACTTGGTGTTGAGGGATTTTTGTTGTTTTTTTTTTGTTTGCAAATTAAAAACGCAATTTAAGGCTTAGCATATTTGTCATGTAGATTAAAAAGCAGGGAAAACCCAAATCCTTGTGTCACTTACAGAAAGAAAGAGCCCTGAAAGCTCCTTGCAAACCTGCAGGTGGCTTGACAAAGGAGGGAGATGTCCAGGGGGAGCAGCTTCAGGCGGGAATTGATGGCTGTGGGAATACTGGTGTGGAGAGGCACCACCAACCCTATCAAAAGGGATAACAGAGCTGGGGGGGATCTCAATACATTCATTTTTCCTTCTTCTGGGAGGTGGTTGCTGGCAGTGTGAGGAGGGTTGTGTGAGCCCTTCCTGCTGCAGATGTAGTTACTAAATGATTCAGCACGATGCTGTGCCCACGGATTGGAGCAATATTGATGAATTCATTACTGCCGTCTGATGGATGTTAATGGGCTAGAATTTCTTCTGTGCGTTTGGACTAGGTGGAAAGCTCTTGAAAAAATGAGAAAATGGAGTGGGTGAGTTTTTAAGCCACTTTCGTATTCTGCTTCTAAATCTAACGAGAGAATGTTTTTAATGACTTGCATGAAAACAGTGGTCAAAACAATAATCACCAGGCAGAGATAGCAGGCAGCTCTGGGAGGGACAGGGAGGAGCAGTGCTGCACAAGGGATTTATTGCTTTTAGTTTAATATATCCCAAGCCATAATCAGCTGCTTTGAAAACAGAGGTGGGTATTGCCTTCTCCATGTGGATTCCTTAGGAGATATCTGGAGTCCCAAGGACAGGAGCAGAGTTGCTGCTTGCAGGGTATCAAAGCTAAGGGGGTAGAACATGTTCTCTGCAAGAGCTGACTGGAAGAAAATGACCTTTAATGATGGAACAGGCACAGATGCTTTTGAGTAACAAGTCTTTGTCATCCTCTTTGAAACGAACAAGCTGCCTCCCACTCAAATAATTTTCCGTCTAAATATCCAGAATAGATAAAAGAGTAGGTAGAATTTTACTGCTGGAGGATGGATTCAGAAAATTTGAGGACTTGTTCTGCTGACAGCTGAAAATTTCTCCATATCTGCATAGGAGAATGTGGAATTCACTGCCGTCTTCAAACCAGATTTTTTTTCCCTAATTCCACAAAAATCAACAAAATAATAATAAAATAATAGCAAACTTTTGCCCTGTTGAACAAGGATGACTCTTATTTGTGCCTGAATGAAGGAATTGGAAAGTTTCAAGCAGAAAAATGAGGCAAAATCCTTATGTCTAATGTGCTGATTAAAAAAAAAAAAATCTTTTAGTGATTCACTTCCATCAAAGCTGAACTTAAAAATATAGCTCAGAATCAGGAACTGGGGCAGCACAGAAGTTGACCAAAGTGACTTATTTTTATATGAGTCAATATTCTTGAGTTCTATTTCTTGGTGACCAGAATCCAGTGTAAATCCAGGTTGCTGGTGGCACAGCTGGGACCTCTCCTCTGGAATTGCTCCTGCCAAGGTGGTGGTGCTGGACACGTTAGACAGGTCTGATAGGAGGAGGGGAAGAGGTGGGTTGGTTTGGGAAATATTTTGGAAACTGTGGTGTGTACAGTAGGAAAAGATAGGCGATACGGAGGAGTCGGAGGGAAAGCTGAACATTTGGTGTTGCAGGACAGAGCTAAAATCAGCGTGGGAAAAGGGCAGGACTAAGATTTTATGAAGTTTGGTAATTCTGAGAGTGAAGGACCAAATATCCTCCTTCTCTGTGGCTGTCTTCAACATGGAATTGCTGTTACTAGGCAGGAAAAGGAGATTTCCCAGAACCCCTGTTTGCTGTCCTTGCACAGTCACCTGCTGAAGCAAGTCCCAAATCTAAACCATCATCAACTTCACCACCAGTTTGAGCTTCCCAGGTGCAGCTTTGCCTGGTGAGCTGTAACTGGAGACTGCTGTTGAAATGACTGGTGCTACCTGTATTTGGGGTGTTCTTTCAAGTAATTAGAGTGACCTTGGCATTAATTGGTTGGGTGACGTGATCTGTGAGCAGCCCCAGCTCTCCCTGTCCCGCTGGCCTCCCTCGGTGTGTCAGATCAGGTCACGGGAGCCATTCCACCTGAGGATCTGGTGTGAGGCAGAGTGGAGCAGGCAGGAGCTGGGCTCTGCCTTCTGAGAATCCCATCCACAGTTCTTCTCTGAGCCCGACTGCTGGGCAGCAAATCCTGCTGTGGAACCCTGGGCTTTGGCCAGAACATTCCTCCAGCGAGGGGCAGGGAGGATTTTGGGATGTGTTTCCTGCTTTGCAATCTTACAGCAACTTAGTCACAGAATCCCAGAATGGGTTTGGTTGGAAGGGACCTTAAAGCTCATCCTATTCCACCCCCTGCCATGGGCAGGGACACCTTCCACTATCCCAGGTTGCTCCAAGCCCTGTACAACCTGGCCTTGGACACTTCCAGGGATCCAGGGGCAGCCACAGCTTCTCTGGGCACCCTGTGCCAGGGCCTCACAGGGAAGGATTTTCTCCTAAAGCCCAGTCTCATGAGCAGACAGCTGATGTACCTGAATTTCTGAGGGTTAAGGCAACCTGATGTTGTTACGGTCTCTGATAGTTGAATTAAGACATTGTGTTGATGTTTCAAGATGATTGTGCAAATCTGGTGGCTGTGAGGGAAGGCACTTGAAATTTTATGCCATGAATGGACATTGATGAATGTAAGTAGGATATTAAATCAATCTCTGTTTTCTCTGCAGGCTTGTAGTTTGTTTTTTGGAAAAAATAGTGTTTGGATGTATGGACAGGTATTTCTTGGCATCTTGTACTTCTCCTTGAACAATCCTTTTCCTTAGAAATTCATGTCATAAAATAAAACTATTAATCCTTTAGCTTCTACCGGTAGAAACATGGAGATTTAAACTGTTTTCCCCCCCCCTAATCTTTGTCATGGCGAGCATTTGCCTCTGGCCTACTGAGTGTATTAATGTGGTTTCATGTCTGTGGTGTGTAGGAGGGTGGGAGAAACTGCACTTGGTGATGTCTGCTTCATATTAATAAAAGTGCAAAATGAATTTAGTTAATGAAATCATTGGGTAATTTTAAGTAGCAGGTATCTTCCCAAAACACATTCCCAAAATATGGAGTCTGATACGTGAGCACACATTTAGATGAACATGAATTTTAAAAATTGCAGTTCTATAGGAAAACACTGGGGCTTAAAGAAGGGAAGCTGACATTTTGTGGTCTTGTATTTTTTGCAGTTCTTCCTGTGTTCAGGCTGCTCCATGAGGGCCTGAGCCAGGTGCCTGTCACCCCATAACAGCCTAAATGACAAGGCTGGACTTTTCTAATTAGTAATAAATTCTAGGACACATTATCTGGCAAGAGTATTGGATATCCTCTTCCCTTCCAGAAGGAAAATATGAAAGGGGAGAAGTGTCTCCTACTGTCCGTAATTCAGTTGAAAATACTGTTCAAGTATACTTGATAAGCTGAATTTATTTCAGATTGTTACCTTTCATTCAAAGCACGCATTGGGTGATTATTTTTCCTACTCAATTTGTGAGAAAACAGGCTAAATGCTTTCGTTGAAGCAGGTAATCCCCAGAGAACAAATTCCTTTGGGGAGTTTGGGAGGGTATTTTCACTGCCCTGTTGGATTAATTCGCATTTGAAATTCAATGCATAATGGCCTGACCTCACACTGGTCTGTAATTCTGCAATATTCTGATATTCAGTGCACACCTGGTACTTGCTGTATGAAGAATCAACTGAGATGTGCCCACAGTGCAGGTGGCACTGGGGGTGACACTTGACCTGGCCGTAGAAGGAGGAATGTGTTATTTTTAAAGAGCTGTTGTCAAAGCTCGTAATCCTAAAATTAGATCCCGGTGCAGGTCAGATTTGGATTGTTAGTGGTGATCTGCAGGTCTGGCAGAGCTATCCCCTCTCCCAGCCCTTCAGAGCACATTTGCAGCCATTCTGTCAATAATTCCAGCTGCAAATGGAGCTGGGGGTGACAAAGCCCCAGCACCAGTGGCTTGGCAGGTCCCAGAAGATCGTGGCCAGGTGGTGCTGCTGTGTGAGGCAGGTTAGAGATCTGCTCCTCACCTCCCTTCCCATGCACTCTGAGAAATGAGCTCCCCACGGAACTCAAATCCTGGGAATTTAAGGAGACAAGGAATAAGAAAAGGTGGTATGGAGAAAACTGAATCAGATTTGTGTCCAGAAATCTGTTTTAAGGCTAAAAGTCCGCTCAAGCTGCAGTTACTTTCCCTCAGTGAGGCTGAGACAGGACTGTAAAACCAGTGCAGAATCGAACCTTGGCAGGCATGAATATGCATAAATTTGAAGGAGAATTATCTTTCAGCATTAACTCTTTAAATAAAGAAATAATTTGGCCACCTGCTGTCTGTGAAAGCTGACCTTGTTCTCTCATTTGTAAAAGGGAGTGGAAAGCTTCCAAAACTTTGAATTTTGAACCATTTCCTCTCCTCAGAAATTACACTGAAGAAGACAAGCATTTAAGCTGTGAAAAATGGAAATGAAACCTTTCCTCTGGAGTTAACCCTGTTCTCCAAACCCTTTGCCAATCTGTATTTGTAACTTGTTTCCTAAATAATTTTGAAGGTTGAGGAAGGGCATTGATGAGAATTTCAGGCTCTTCATTTTGCCGTTTTATTCCCATGAATTGCTGTTTTCTCTGCTGTACAATAGCGAAAGAGAGCTAATAAGTGTTCTGCTTGTTGGCTTTTATGTGTAGTGCCAAGTGTCTTCTCTTCTCTCAGTCCTCTCCTCCAAGTGGCCATGATGCACAGTTGCCCCTTTTCCTGTTTGGTTTTGGGAACACTGTTTGGATTGCAGATGAATATTGTATCATGGGCAGGGTAATGATACCCTCTGGTCAGCCAGTTGTTCTCTGAGAATTATTTATGAAGAGAGAAAAAAAATCAGAAAGAGAATTAGTTAAGTTTGAAAATCTGTCTAGCAGTGTGGATTTAGTATGAGAAAAATGCCTTTTTTTCTATGTTATATTCCTGATTTTTATATAAAGGTTTGTGCTCAGTTTTTTGGTTTTTTTTTATTTCTGAGCAGTTTGTGGAAAATGAGACTTTCTAAAACACAAGGGGCTTGGATTTATACACATAATGAGCTATCCCAAGAAAACCAGGATGTGAATTTGGTATCAGGCAAGGGGAATCCTTTTTCTTTGCCATAAATAGGAGCTGACTGCTTGTTGGGATTTGGGTTGTGTGTGCAGGTGTGGTGTCAGTGTCTGTCTGGGGGAGCTTCTTCCTCAGTCAGCACCTGGCAGCACCTTCTCTGAGCCTGATCCTTTGCAGATTGGCAAGAATTCCCTGATTTATCCTGGTATACAGGTCCCTGAGGATCACCTGCCTCTGTCATTGCAGCCTGATAGCAAGGAGAGCAGATCTCTGTGTGTGTGTGTGTGTGTGTGTATTCCCCCCTGGGAGGTGAGGCAGTAAGGCAGGGATATTTTTATGTAGATTGCTGTCTGTAGATTCAGATCACAGACTCACTGAATTAATAACTGTTTTCCAAACCTCACTTTTCGTGCATGTGACTTACAGTAAATGTCTAATCTAAGGATATATGTTGTCTGTAATACTGTTAATTAAAATTTTATGCAAATGTCTGGTGAACTCCTCATGTTTAATGTTAATTTTCACACTTGATATTAAAGGCTTTTCGTATATTTCCGGTGCATGCTTGGCTGGGCTATGCAGATATTTACCTTCAGGCTGATATGAAGGGCATTTTATCAGTGCAGACAAATCCTGGTTGGAGTATTACATTCCAGAGGTGTGAATGGATTCTGCTGAAAGCCTGTCTATAGGTGGATTTGTGTGGCTGTTTTCTGTGAACTGAGTCTATGAAAGACTTTGTGGCTTGGCCTTGGTTCTGTGTTAGTCTCAGCAAGTTAAAGATGTTTCCTCATGCAGATTCCATTCACTGAGCTTAATCTCATGTGAGAGAGATGAGGAGTTCAGTCAAGAATTCCTTCTGTCTGCAGAAGGAATTCTTGATTCTCATGGTGCTTTTTTACACTTTGTGTGTAAAAAAGCACTATGAGAATTCATTCTTTGTGTAATGAAACTGTTGGAATAGGGAAAAGGAGATGGGGTGTTTCCCTCCGGGTCACCCTTGGTAACACAGGTAAGCTTCACCACCCTGTTTGTTTGTAGATCTGTTTGCTTTTCTGTTTGAAGATGTCAAGGTACTTAGAAATCGTAGAAAATGGCTTGTAGGAGCCAAGAAAGAAATTGAGGAAGTCTCCCCCGGGACTAAACTGGTTAACTTCACAGAAATCTGCTCAAGCCTTTTTCCTGCTAACCAGAAACAGCAGCTTTAATCAACTGGTCTCACTTTCTGCTTTCTTTGCAACTCTGCTGTTAAAAATGCAAACTCACATTTTTGCTGAAGTTGCAAGTGCATTGTGCTTCCTTGTGGTTTGTTGTGAGAAGTTAATTCACTGAGGTCTCTGGAAAAAAAAAATCTAAACTTTCTGTGAAAGAATTTAATCATGTGTTAGAAACAGTTCCTTATTTTAAGCAGTCGGGGTGTTTGGCTTTTTGATCTCTTTAATGGTAAAAGAGGCTGTTGTGGTGCTTTGAGACTTGGAATAATCCAGGAAAAGGCTTCCATTGTGTGGTGAGGGAGCAGAATGTGTAAAGCAGGTACCAGAGGCTTACAGGGCTCTTGGTGAGGGCCAGTCCCACAATACTTTGAATATTGGTACAGCTGCATTGCTGAGGGGAACAAGAGCTCCATCAGCTTTGCACTCCTGTCATCCTTAGTGCTTTTAATAGAGTAAAATGAAGTTTAGAGTAGGTTGTCTGTAGTGGATTATGAGTAAAGATGAAAACATGTCCATCAACAAAAGGAAAAAAACAAACGTTAATGTTTCATTAAAGGCCTTGGTTTTCAGGACTCGAAGATATGAAAGTGAAGAATCACTCAGCGTTGATGGATTGATGGGTTTTGAGTCTATTACAGAACAACAAGTGAAATATTTAATTTCCTGAAGGAGTGTAAATTGCTGGTTTCTCTTAATCCAATGTGTTCTCTCCTGTGTTTGATCTGGGGCTATTTTTCCAAAGCGCTACTCCAGACTTAGAAAAGCTTCCAGTTTGGAGTTCTTCCTTTGGTTTCTCCAAACCCAGGTGCCTGCTTTCCTAGTGGGGTGTAATTGGGAGGGAATGAAGGCTCTTTGCTTTATGGGGCTGTTTTTTGGGCCTTGACAGCTTTGTGTTACATTTAATCAGCTCCAAAAGTGAGCCAGGGTTGGGTTGTCCTTACTTGTCTTGCAATCTGCTGTGCAGCAAAGCTTAGAAGACTTTGAGTATTTTTCCTGTGCTGTTGTGTAAAAATGGCTGGATTTGGTGCAAGAGAGAGAAAAGGGAAGCAGTCTTGCGTTGTGAGGGTGGTTCATTCTTCAGGGATTCACATGGGAGGTATTAAAATGATTTTTTCAAAAGCTTGTGAGGTTGTAAAGTAATAAAACTTGTCTTTGGCTGGGGAGATACACACAGGTGAGGCACTTGCTCCTGTAGCGTACTTGTAAAAATATTTTGGGAAGGCCTCTCATCCCTGGCCTTGAAAGAAATAAAACTCTCGTAAAGGAAGAATATTTTTCATAGATTTGCAGTGGGTTAAAAGACAGGAAACAGGGTTAGGAGTAAATGTTGGTTCTCACAGGGAAGGGCTCTTCCCAGCCAAGTGTTCTGCCAGAGATCAGTGCTCTCGCAAATACCTCCTTTTGCACATTGTCCCTAAATAATAAGGTGGCCAAATTGAAGCAAATTAGTCGAATTTGAAATTAATCTTGAATTGAAAGGAATGATGAAAGCTTGAGACCTGCTAAGAGATAAAGTGGCAGGTGAAATGCACAGGGAGAAGAAATGTGCAGTTGGAAGTCAACTCCCAAGAGTCACATGGAATTTTAGGAAGTATTTGGTAAATGTGGAATGCTAAGCAGTAAATGACCATGTTGTGATACAAACTTTTGTTGCTGCCAGATCTGAAATGCAGAGTACTGGGAACTGTGTATATCCGAAGTAATGGGAGTGTAATCCATGCATGGACAGACCACAGGGATGATGGAGAGATGGAGAAGCTTTTAAGTAGCCTGAATTTCAGGAGATCTCAGCTCAGAAGGAGCTGGCCAATTCCTATAAAACCATGGGGGACACAAACAAGCTCGAGGTGATGTGTTCTTTCTTAGAAAACTGAAGGAGTTGTTAGTGCAGCATGGTCACCATGCCACTGGTTGTACCTGCTGAGGGTGACTCAGGTGGCTTCTGGAGGGGTTGGGAGAGGCCCAGTGTGCCCACTGCTGTCTCCAAGGTGTCCAAGTTGCTGATAACACAAGGCAAGGGAATAGAAATCTTTCTTGTGCTCTTTTCACAAGGATTTGTGTCTGAGGATGTTGGGCTTGGTGGACTTTTTATCCAACTGGTTTAGAAGGTTTTGTAGTTCTCCTGGGTTTGGTTTTTCATGTTACTCACTGCTTTTCTGATTGAAAAAGCTCAGTTTTTAGGGGGGGTTTGGCTTCTTCTGCTCTGGGATCCGTATAATCATCAAGATTGTGTCCACGATTCCCCTGGCGCTTAGATCCTCTGCTGCCTCCAGCTTTGCCAGCTGAAGGAGCTCCTGCCTGCAGCCTGCTCCCAGTTCAGTGTGACCATCCAGATCCCCTGGATAACCGGTTTCAGCCTGGCTGGGAACTTGCCTTAACCCATTTTTGGCAAAAAGAAATGGTTTAGGCTAAATAAGATGTACGTTGTGCTTTTTCTATTTAATTTTTGATTGTTTCCTCACTTTTTACAAGTCACACATTAGAGAGCGATCCACGGGCAGGTGAGCCAAGATCTGGGTGATGTAAACTTCCAGAGGGAAGGAGCAGTCGTGGAATGCTTATGTAGGATCAACATTTTCAACTTCTGGGTTTGTAACACCCAGAACTTAAATGTCCCAGGAGATGCCGCTTTTAATTCCTGTTGCTGTGAGCCATCTGCCACCAGATGGACGCTGTCCTACAGCTGGTTCTAAATACTGGGGAGAACACCAGGGGGATGCAATTTACCTGAAGTTTACTGTTGATCTCATTCAAAGTTAATCTTCCATCATGTCATAAGAGGTTTTTATTCTCTTAAAAACCAACTTTAGTGGAGTAAAATAAAATAACTCATTAGGGGTGTTCTATGGTACTTTAACCTGCCCAGAAAGGTTTCCAAGGAAGGGAATATGTCTTTATGCTAAAAAAGTCATTATAGACCTGTGTTGACACTGAATTCTGCTTTAATTCCAAATGGCACTGTAGTAATTTGAAGAATGATAACAATGTCAGGCTTGAAATCTGTGCTTTCCT
Organism: Falcunculus frontatus; assembly: GCA_013398115.1. Lineage (NCBI taxonomy): Eukaryota > Metazoa > Chordata > Aves > Passeriformes > Falcunculus > Falcunculus frontatus. Next base: position 779,243 of record VZRV01003333.1, on the reverse strand, counting down.
TGTCTCCAGTGTCTTTGTAAGGGATGGGGTTGGTTCTTGGGAGTGTTTGGAGGAACATTATTAAAGGACATCTGGAATGGGCGTCCCTGTGAATGTGGCCAGTTCAGTTCCAGAGTCCCTGCTCAGTGTTTGTGCAACTGGTGACTCTCAGAGCTGTTCTGTGTTAATGTAATGGCAAATCTGCCAGTTTGCTCGAGTAATTTATTCCAAAGCTTAATAGGCCTCTGTTTACTTGAAACAGTGACCTTAACTAAAGAACTGAAACAGCTTTCCAGCTCCACAGCTTGTCCTTGGCTTTTCTTGCCAATCATTTTGGCTTTACAGTTCCATTCTCATATAATTAAAAATTCTTCTGTGCTGTGTGAAAGACACAGAGCAGAAACCGGTGGATCTGATGAGTGTTGTCAAATGTACAAAGTAAATGCATTTGGGAAAAAAAATTCCTTTTAATCTGCTTATCATAAAGGTCACCTTGAGTTGGAGTGTGTTGGGCCACAGGATCTCTGTCCTGAGACTGAGAGTGCTTTAAACTTACCCAGGGTTTTAGAAATTGCTTGGTTGATTTTTAGGAAGTTTGCTCATTTTCTCTGGATGCAGATTCCTACTGTTAGAGGGAAGCAAGTGGCTGCTGAACATGGAATTTCTCATGTGGTTTCATCTGAGCTCTGTAATTAAAAGTTCTAGGTAGGTTTTACTTTGGAAACATAAGTCTCCAGGTTGGACTTCGTTTGTGGTTTGCTTTTAAAATTTTGCCTTTGTATCGGCGTGATTGTCATCTTGATTTTGTTTTGCTCAGCACTTCCGGTTTTTAATCTTAGATGTTTAATGTGACTCATGAGTAGAACAAGTTGTTTTCAAAATCAGGAGAAATTCAAGGGGGAAAAAATTAATCTAGGAAAATTTCTCCCAAGTGTGTGTGGCTTGCTGGCTGTGCGGGCACAATCAGACCCAACTAACCTGCTTTGTTTTCTTTCCTCACTCAGGTCGTGATTTTCATTTTCTCGTGTCATTCTCTTGAGGAGAGGAAATGATTGTAGTGGAACGTGTTACAAATAAGCCACTGATACGGAGCCTTTGCAGTTCAGAAACGTTCCTAGAAGAGCAAATTTAGCCCTTTGCTGTTCGTGTTCTGGAATCTGTCTTGGTAAAAAGGGAAATAAAAATGACGACTTCGTCTATCAGACGGCAGATGAAGAACATTGTGAACAATTACTCAGAGGCCGAAATAAAAGTTCGGGAAGCGACCTCGAATGACCCCTGGGGTCCTTCCAGTTCGTTAATGACTGAAATAGCAGATCTGACCTACAATGTTGTGGCCTTTTCTGAAATTATGAGCATGATCTGGAAACGACTGAATGACCACGGCAAGAACTGGCGACACGTGTACAAGGCCCTCACTCTCTTAGATTACCTGATTAAAACTGGGTCCGAGAGGGTGGCCCAGCAGTGTAAAGAGAATATTTTTGCTATCCAGACATTGAAAGATTTTCAGTACATTGATCGAGATGGGAAAGACCAGGGCATCAACGTGAGGGAGAAATCCAAGCAGCTGGTGTCCCTTCTGAAGGATGATGAACGCCTCAAGACAGAGAGGGCCCAAGCCCTGAAGACCAAAGAACGCATGGCTCAGGTGGCCACTGGGGTGGGCAGCAACCAGATCACCTTTGGCCGAGGCTCCAGTCAGCCCAACCTCTCCACCAGCTACTCGGAGCAGGAGTATGGAAAGTCTGGAGGATCCCCAGCATCTTACCATGGCTGTAAGTACAGGCAAACCCATCCCAAAGGCTCATTCCTTTTCTTTTGAGAGTTACTGTTGGAGGTGGGAGCGTGTGGTGCCTTTGGGAGAGTGGAAATGCTGCCTGTGAGGGACTGGGATCTGGGATCTCTGTGGATCTGCTCCATGGTATTGATGTCTCTTCAGATGCCTGGTTAAATATTTGCTTTGGAAAGGACATGTGTGGTGACGGAAATCGATTTAAAAAGCTCTTGTTTACTGTCAGTTCCCAAAGGTAGCATTGCCAGGCTGCTCCTGTGAACGTGTTCCAGTGTTTGATGTGATGGGGAGGGTGTGAAGGGGTTTTTCTGTTTGTTTCTGGTTTTAAAAGGAGTGCTCGAACATGTGTTCTTTTTGTTCAGTATGGAATCATAGGATGATTTGAGATGGGAGGGAATTTAAAGCTGATCTCATTCCCATGGGCAGGGACACCTTCCACTATCCCGGGTTGATCCAAGTCCCGTCCAACCTGGCCTTGGATTAAGAATTAAAAAGAAATACAGAATATTTCCTGGATCATTTTGCTACTTTATGCTGCTCCTATTGTACTTTGGCAACAATGCTGCTGTTAAATTTCCTTTATTGCTTACTCAGCAGTTCTTGGAGGAGGAATGCTTTGAATCTGTATTTAAATATTTATATTCTCAGTGTTTGGTGTGTGAGTGTCTGTACTAAATATTGGACTTCATTCTTTAAAAAATGAATACAGTGATGTGGGAAGAACAAATTCTTTCCACCACTGCTTAGGGGGACTCCCTGTCATGTTAGGAAGAGGCCTGATTTGGCACTAAGTCCTCCTTAATGTAAGTAATGATCTGATGAAAGCTGCTTTGGCTGGAATGTCAGTGGTTGTGGTCTAATTCTGAAAGAAAATCTTTTCTTTAAATGAATGTTTAGAGTGTGTGGAGGGCTGTAACTGAGCCAGGGTGGAGAAACCATTGAGCACCAGTTTTAGGAATCTGAAGTTTGTCATGTCCTGGGTCCCAAAGTGCTTTTTAAATCATAAATCCATGAGTGGGGTCAACCCTGCTGATGTTTGGAGGGGGAAATAGCAGGAGAATCAAACCAGGATGGAGAACATCTCTCTCTGTTTAAAGCTATGGAGGAACAGGAAAAAAAAATTATTTCCAAAAGGAAATATTTTTAGGGTGCATGGTGCAAAAAATGTGAGTGAAGGTTTCCAGGTATGAGAATTTTTGATCTTGTCTTTTAAATAGCAGTAGGATAACAAACATCTTAATCTTTCTGTAATAATCATATTTCTGTTTGTGTTTTCTGTACTTATATAGTTTTTCTATTATAACCCTGCTTGAGCACTGTGAATTTTTAAAGAAAACCTTGTATATTATTACCTCAATAATAACATTTTTCCTTTTCAAATCTGTAGATTGTTGTTGACTACAACAAAAATTCTTCATTTAGACGTAGCTTGAAATACTGTTTTTAATTTGGGCTGGTGGGCTGAAATAAGTGACTGAGGTATGCTGAGCGCACCTTGGGTTTCACAGGGTTATTGCTCCACCAGTCCCTACTTTAATTAATGCCTGGAACTATTGTCTGGCATCTTGAATGCTACCAGAGGTTCCAAACTATTCCTCACAGCAGGGCTGAGCAATGCAGGGCGTGTCCCCGAATTGTTCCTCGGACGCTTTAGGAATTTTGATGGGAGAAGCAGGAAGTTTGGCTGTGCTCTCAGTATTCCAAAGTGTGGATTTATTGGCTGCTCTCACTTCCCCGTGTGTCTCCTGTGGCAGGATTGCTTTGGAGATAAGGATTCTGTAAGCTTTTTTTTTTCCTCACCCCATAAGAAGCTTTAGAAATCTCAGGCTTTTTCTCCCCCCCTCTCGGTTCTTCCTCTGTTCCAACTCTCCTGGACTTTTTTCACTGTGGGTCAGCAAAAATCCAGGTGGCTGTCAGTTTGTGTATTTTGAGGTTTGAATATGTTTCTTGTCTGGTTTAATTGAGTAGAGCAAAGCAAACCAGCACCTTCCAGAACAGCTGTGCTAAGTCCTTCTGATATTGGGAAACTGTGAAGAGCTTTATCCCAGGAAACAAGGAAGGAGTTTCATTAAAATCCAGACATTTAATCTGTTACATAAATGTGGGGTTATTCTTGTGCCTGCTAAATTTGATGGAGAAGATGCTTTTCATTATTTAAAGTGAAAGATTGTATCCATCGTGTGTTCTTTTTTTTTAAAATTATACCCTTCTTTTGTGCTGAAAATATGGATTCAGAAAAAAAAATCTGTAAAAGGAATGAAGTTCTGCTTCACTCCTGGGAAATACTCCCCTTAGAACATCCCTAAGATGCTGTTGCTGCTCTGTGTGTTCTGGCAGAATTCTTTTTCATTCCTCTGAGCCTTTGAAGAAGAGATCAGAGACATTTAGATTTACCATCTACAGCATGAGATTTGCCTCTTCAAAATGTCTATCCGCTCTCTTTGCTAAATGTTTAGCACATCTTACCAGGCAAATAGAAATAAAGTTTGGGGGAGTGGGAGAGCCTTTTTGCTAACACCACTACAGGAAATGTTTCATCCCTCAGTGGTTTGCTCTCAGCACATTTTACTCCTGTTCTTTCTAGACATGAGGGGTGGGGGTTGCAGAATTCATTCCCCTCGCTTGAAGAATTTATGTTGGGTTATAAAATCTCTTTTTTAGTGCCTTCTTGCAGAAGAAAGAGCTGAACAAGTTTGGTAGCTCCTCCAGGGAGCAGTAACTTCCAGTGGATGCTGGATTGGGCATGAGGGATCTCTCCTCTCTCCTCTCAGGGACTAAAAGTGCAGTTTTGGCTAAGTCAGTGAAGCCTTTTTGGGTCAGTTTGGTGGGAATGTTCAATCAGCTGCACTGCACAGACAGCACTGACTGAGCTCTGCTCAAACTCCTGCTCGTCTCCAGCTTCCCAACCTGTGTAGGTTTGGATGGGAACAATTGGATTTTTACTTGATGTTGAGCCAGAGGGGATTTTCTTAAAGAGCTGCTGTTTTTTCTGTCCCAGATTTATCCTTTGTGACAAAATGAAAGCAATATTGATACCCTGTGTGGTGTGAGAGAATTCAGGGTGGAAAAGGATCTCTTGACTGATGTCCAATCATCTCTCACTGCTGCAGGCAAGATGCTGGCAAATAAGGATATTTTTCCCTGTTTCCTTGTGAATATTTTCATTTTATCTTTAAAAATCCTTTAGAAACTGTGCAAAATGAAATGGTGCAACTTGATCATTTTTAATAAAATCCTTTCCCCCAAAGCTTTGCCTTGATGACTTTGTTGGCCCTGAAGATCTCTGTGCTTGGATAATCCCAGGGAGCACATTATGGCATGTGAATTGTAAAAGTATTTGTATTTTTTTTCCTACCCAGTCTCATAACCTGTAAATGGAAGCCAAGAGAGATACTCAAAAGCAGAAAGCAAAAATAAAGCTCCTCCCAACCTCCATCTTGTGAGCAATTTCTGACATACTGGGAACAATTGGTTTTATCTTCCACCTTTAAACCAGGGACAATTAATATTCAGATTAGGAGCTGTTAAATATTCCATGGCAAAATGCGTAATTTTTATTTATTTTGGAAAACGGGCAAATTCTGTGGAGTTGCATCAAATTTGATATCAGGTTTTATTTTACCTTAAGGAAATGTTCTTGTGTGGTGCTGAAAATAAACCTACTGGGGAGGGGAAGAGATGGATATTTAAAATCTTTTGGAGCAGTAGTCCCCCACTCCTAATCTGCCTTTGGGTCTAAATAATTGGGTTTTTGCCTGACATTTGTCACCCAGTTTCGAAAACTTCAGCCTCTTGTTCCTGGCCTTATTTCATCTCCAGCTGCCAGTGACCACTTAAATAGGATTCTGGATTTATGGCTGCACAGGGAAAAGTAGGATGTTCTTAATTTAGACCTCTTAAGCCTGAGCTGGGATGCTGCGTCCAGCCCAGCAAACACTGGTCGTGTTTTAAAACCAAGTTTACTGAGGCCACACTTTTTAAGAGATCCAGTCCTGTTATGCCCAAGCTGGGACATCCTGGTGTTATTTTGGGTTGTGCCCACATTCTTCCCTTTTTCCCTGTGCTCCAGGAGGGTTTGGGAAGCAGGGATGGGATGGGATGGGATGGATGCCCTGATTTCAGTGACACAGAGCTCGGTGTGACCTGATTTCAGCAGCACTGCCCGAGGTGGGCTCGGCTCGGGTTCGTTGTGCTCAGAGCCTGCTGGAGAGGAGATGGCAGAAAGATGCACTGGAAAGGGCTTTTATGGATCTTGGGAAATGCCAGGTCTTTAACCTGAACCTGTAAAAATTCTGGGAGCAATTTGCTGTGGCTGAATTAATGAGTTTTAGTATTTCCAGTGATTATTCATGTTAAATTGACTCGTTATGTAAAATCAGTTTTGTGAAGCCTCAGCAAGTTTGTGTTCACTCATCTGTTTCAGTTTTGTCTCCCCTTTTGCTTGGAGTAGAAAATAATTCAGAGGAATTGCTATTTTGGGTTTGACACAATAGAAAATTTATAAAATCCAGAATGGTTTGGGTTGGAAGGGACCTTAAAGCTCATCTTGTCCCAACGCCCTGCTGTGGGCAAGGACACCTTCCACTATCCCAGGTTGCTCCAGCCTTGAACATTCCAGGGAGGTGGCAGCCACAGCTTCTCTGGGCGCCCTGTTCCATTCAGAATGCTCCTGTTTTTAAAGGGTTTGGTTTTTATTTCATAATTATTTCTTTAATAATCTGTTCTGCATCTCTGCAGGTTGGAACACATCCCTGCCCTTCCATCTTAGTCAGGGAATATGGGGACTATCACCCAGCAATGACTCTGGCTGAACAGTGTGGAGAATTCCCGTAGTTTGAGGTGTTGAAGGAATGTGGCAGACTCCTGTCAGATGTCGTTTGACAGCTTGATTAAATCCTCTCATCGTACATTTATTTTGCTGGTGCTGAGAGTGAAGGTGGGAGGTGCCACTGGTGTATCCAGACTCCTGTAGTGACACTGAATTATCCAACTTTGTCCATTCCCATGGGTGTAGGGATCACCTGAGAGGAAAATGCTCCCAACAAAACAAACCTGAAGGATTTGTTGAGTGTTAAATGAATTTCAGAAGTTGTCAGTCTGCTCAGTGCAGTCAGAATCCTGCAGGAAGGCTGAGCAGCTCCACCTTGTCACGTTCATCGGTGTTATCAGCTCTCTTCTTGTACCTGAAAGATTCCTTAATTCCCGTGGGAAAGGTGGATTACACAATTCCTTGTAGATTAAGCAGCTTGCACTTGTCTTTCCTTCATTTGAGAGGCTGGATTGGCTTTTTAAAATTATCTGGTCTTTATTTGAGTGGTCTTTCGCTGACAGATGGGATCTCCCAAGGGAATTGCTGTTGGTTTCTGAGTCCTTACCTTGATATTATTTTAATTTTTCAAGTCACTTTTGGTTTTGTCCACCTTTGCAGGTTCACTGATTGAGTGAGGAAGCAGCTTTTCTTTCTGAACAAATGTAACTGAGCAGCAAATTCTGTTCTGTTCTTCCACCTGCAAATTAGAAAGCCTGACACTAAAGAAAAAAATCACAAATAATAGAACCAGTCCCAAAACCCAAGCACAGGCTTCAGAATGAAAATGCAGAGTCTGATTTCTATTATTAATGCAGGCTCTGCTCTCTGTGTCCTGTATTTCACTTTAACTCAGCCAGATCTATAGCCAGCTACAGAGGCCTTTTAATAGAGCCAAAATATAGGAAATTATCAATAGATGTGTCTGAGAGATGTCAGAGGCTGGCCCAGGCACAGATGGTGCAGCAGAATCCTGCTTTAGTGATTAACTGAGGCTGGAGATGATTTCCTTGCTGAGCGGCCAGGCCCGGTGCTCCCCACTGGAGCAGATTCCCACAAATTTGCTCCTGGGCAGCCTGGAGGGACTGGGATCTCCAAATTCCCAACAAAGCAGGGCTTAGCAGGTCAGAATCGATCTATTGAGTCCCATCTTACATAAACATCTGAGTTAACTGTCATGTGCTGGGGGATAAGGGATGCTTTGTGTGGCACCATCCTGTTACTAAGGCAATAACCTTTCTGCTGGATCCTGGGAATTCTAACCTTAGAGCAGGATGAGGCCCATATGGAAGGGTGGTTATAGGACTGTGAGACTTTCAGATAAAACTTGTCAGGTTACTCCCAAGAACAGTGTTTTGAATTTCCCTTAATCCTTTTTCAAAAAAAAAAAAAAAAATGCTGGCAGCTCTTTTATGTGGATGGTTTTGTAACACTGCAGAGGCTTACATGGAAAACAGCAACATTCCTATACTTTGTTTTTTCATTGAGGCCCAAGGAAGAACTTCAAATGGACATTTTTCCCTTTTTTTTAAAATAAAAATGAGCTGGAAATACCTTTTAGAGTTAATGAAAGCAAGTAGAATGAACTGCTGGAAACCCTGAAAGTGAGAAGGAATAATCTGTGTGTGTGTGACTCTGTGTTATCCGTGTGGAGATCCCAGAGCTGCTGGCTGTTGGGATCTGCTGGGAGCTGTGAGCTCATGGAGCTCCCTGCCAAAGCAAAGCCAGCCCTTCCCATGCACGGCTGGGAGTGGGGAGCCAGGAAAACGCTCAGAGTGAGATGCAGTCCCTGCTTCTTCCAGCTTTTCCGAGCAGGAATGCAGCTGGGCATTCTGTGTTCAGCAAGTCCTTTGTGTGGAAATGAGAGGAAGAGCAGTGGAATTTAAGCCATTTTGCATCATTTTAACGTCATTCTGTCATCAGGTTCTTAGTTGTGGAATGCTGTTATGTGAGCAGAGATGGAAAAGCTGGGATGCAGGAAATGCAGGAAATCCCATTTCCAACCCCCAGTTCAAAGCCCAGCAGAGCAGAAGGTTCCTCCCTGCTCCTCAGCCAGGTGCCATCTGTTCTCAGGTGACTCTGCTGGTGTCCCGTTTGTCCCGGGCTCTGTTTTTAAACCAGTTAGGGCTCTTTCCTTCTCTAATCCCTGCTGGAAAACTGCTCTTCTCCATCTGTATCTCAGATCTATTTATGTCCAATTTATACCATTAATTCTTGCTCCTTTATCTGAAATAGTTTTTCTCTCTCTGGTATTTGCAAGCCTGAGGTATTTAACAACCATAAACTGCTCGATCTTCTTTTGGCAAAGATAAACGTAAAATATTCTCTGTGCTCCAAAGGGAAGTTTCTCCACCTCCATTCTGGTTTAAAATCATCCATTTTGGATTGGAATTATTAGAATTAGTGCTAATTTATTATCTGTATTAGGTGAGTGTCTGGGAATTATCACATGCTTTAATCATCACAGTTTTAATATAATATATTGGAGAGCCTGGCAGTGACTGTTGGAGCAGGGAGGACTCATCAACCAGGCTAAATTTAATTATTTTATATGAGAAAGTTTGAAAAAGTAATAGAATTGAGGTATGAGTAGCATCTTTATTGAAGTAAGGTTGGCTTGAGAGCTTCAGGATCAGCACAATGTGGAAGAATCATTATGGGTGATAAATTAATTTGTGCCTTTAGAAGCAGATGGGGTAGGATGGCACCTCGGGGTGTGGTGGGAAGATGGAAAGGTCATTCCTTGTTTATGGAGAGTCACTTTCCTTCTGGCCTGTTGGATGAGAAAGTTCCACTTGTTGGTTTGTGATGTCATTTTGGCCTGAAACTTAAGGAGATACAAGACTGGGAAATGGTTGGAGAATTAAAGCAGTGATGAAAAAGTGGTTTCCAAACTGAGTTTGGCAATCTCGTTTTCACATGCCCAGCTGACCTGGTAGGAAGAAACGTGATTTCTTCGAGCTCGATGTGCTAGTTTGAAACATTCAGTTGAATGTATTAAATGTCAATATATATTTTGCCAAACTAATCATCATTCCAGCCACTAAATACAAACTTCCTTGCCAAAGTGAGATAAAATTTCTGTGTGAATGATTTGGATGCTAAAGAATTGTCTGAGAGAGAGTGAGCACAAAATTGTTTAATTACTGTATAGTGCTAAACCTGCTAGTGATGTAGGATGGGAATTTCACATGCTCCTGGAGTGAAAACATCACTAAAAGATGGTTTGTGTATTGAGAATTTGCATATTTTAGCTGTCAAGCTTGACTGTTCCTTGAGGAGGAGTGGGGGAGATACCAGCTAATACAAACCTTCCCCCAAAAACACTCCAACCAACCCCAGAAACCAAACAACACCCCCAACCCATTTACCAAACTCTTTTTTAACAGAGAATGATCCTGTATTTGTGTAAATTTGGGGTCTGAATAGCTGGCTTGTTTGTCTCTGAGCCTGCTCAGCAGTTAAGAATAGTTCTTTATCTTCCCATTAAGACTGTATTATTTTACAGAAAAGTGGGTGGTATCCAATCTTACCCTGATATTGGCCCACTCCCAGCAGATCCTTACTGGCACTGGAAGATGTAAGAAATACCCATGAATGTTTTCTTCAGCAATGAATTCTGTATGTTTTTAGTCAGTGTCCTGCCTCTGGAGCTGTGATACACTCAGGGTATATCCAGCATCAGCTGGGGGTACTTCTTGATATCACAGCCCCACAAAAAGCCTTTGTTTTCCAGGAATATTTTTCCCTTAAAGCAGCTGAAGTGTCTTGCAAAGCTAAATTATCCTGGCCTGTCCCCCTCACCCTTGGCAGGAGCTTCATCCCTAGACCCTGAGGGAGCTTTGAGACCGAACACGTGCAAACGGGGTGCGGGAGCCGAACCTGACCCCTCTTTTTTGCTGTTTGCTGTGCTGAATGTGCTGGGTTTTGTCTCCCAACAGCGACATCCCCTCGAGTCTCCTCGGAGCTCGAGCAGGCCCGGCCTCAGACGAGTGGGGAAGAGGAGCTGCAGCTGCAGCTGGCGCTGGCCATGAGCCGGGAGGTGGCGGAGCAGGTCGGTGCCCGTGTAGGTTTTCCAAAGTGTCCATGCTTTGAGACTTTCTTATGCAATCCTGGTTTGTTGGTTTGTTGTTGTGGTTTTTTTTTTTTTTCACTGGCAGCTTGGCTTTGCTCCAGGTGGAATAAGGGGAGTGAGAAAGGCCGTTTTGGAAGATGTTGCCCTTGTGTGATTTTTTTATTTTTATTCTCTAAATCTCTTTTTAAAGTAACTTCAGCCTCCGAGCTGTTGAGACTAGTGGAAGATGACAGTCACTTTGCAAGAAGACTTTATGTGGGAGGATGTTAATCATCACATTACTGAAGATGTTTTCAGTTAGGAAGAGCTGAAAACATGACTGGTCCTGAAAACCTTCATTAATGTCAGTGAATTCTGATTCCAGTGGAATTTGGAACGGTCTGTTTCTTTTGGTGGGAGTGTCTGGAACAGGAGGGTGACCTGACACAAAGTACCAGAATATATAAAAAACTTGGTTTAAAGTAAACTGACTCCTGATCTATCACCTGGGTTATGTTACTGTGCTAATTCTTAGGAGCTTCATTCTGAATTTGGAGTAAATGTGATTAAAATTACTGCATTTCATATATAACGAAGTTGAATCTCAGCTCTGAGTGAAAATTCAAGTCAGCCATGCTGAGTGCTTCTAATATTTTAGAGGCTTCCTGTGACAATTTAGTTTACAGCTGTATGTTGAGCATGAGTGCTTGGAAAGGGAAACTATCACCCAGTAAACTTTATCATTTATTGGGCAATAAAGGGAACGAAAATATAAATCAGAATCTAAGCATTTGAAGTAGCTTCAGAAATGACAAGGGAAATACCAGCTGGGGGATTAGTCAACTTCTGAGAGACATGATGCAAGCAAAGATATTTAAAGTAGTTGAATGTGGCATAAACATTGCAGTTACAGATGTTTAAACCTTCAAATTACACATGGAGTTGGCAGGACTTGATTCCCTTGGTGGATCTTGCACCAGTGTGGAGGGAAGTGAACAAAAGCTGGGGAAATTTAAGTATAGTTCCCTACAACCTTCAGTGGTGATTTGAATGCTGAAAAACCATTATGATAATTTAAAAATGGGTCATTCACTTGAAGTTCCGTGGTGTTTCCAACTGAATCTCGGAAAGAATGTTTCATTAGGAATAAAACAACACCAGGGTAAATTCCAATCAGCGAACTGAATGTTGTTGTGATCACAGGGTCAGGGTGCTCCTGAGGCAGGAATCACAGGAAAACTCCTTTCCTTCATTCGTGTTATGTCGAAATTCCAGCCAAAACATCCCCCTGTGGTGCACAGGGTGGCAGGGTTGGAGCCCTGGAGGGAGCAGCAGCTCAGTGCAGGCTCATGGTCTATATCACCAGTGTTGATTTCCTTTGCAGGAGGAGCGCCTCAGACGCGGAGATGATCTGAGATTACAGATGGCTCTGGAGGAGAGTCGCAGAGACACAATTAAAATTCCCAAAAAGAAGGAGGTAGTGCCTTCGCCTAAGAAATTCCCGGTTATGCTGCCAAAAGCTGAAATACAGTAACACAAACTAGCTTAATACTGAGCTCTTTTATGCTTTTGGGTTTGCTTTGTTGTATAGCTTAAAGCTTCTTCCATGTGGGTTAAATTTGGAACTACTAGTCAATGCAGGCGTATAAAAGGAAAAAAAAAAATAATAATTGCTTCTTCACTCTCACGGGTTTGTACTTCAGCCCTACCAATGCTCTTGAGTAAAACTCAGCTTCTTCCTCCCTTCAGCACACCACTTTGTTGGACCTGATGGATGCCCTGCCCTCCTCGGCACCGGCCCCGCCCAAAACGGAGCCCTGGGGACCTCCTGCTGCTGCTGCTGCTGCGAACCAAACGGATCCCTGGGGAGGATCCACAGCTGCAGCCCCTGCCTCTGACCCGTGGCAATCATTTGGTAAGAGAAGACTGCCAGCAGCAATGGGGTTTAAAAGGTTTTGCTTTTTAATGTTGAGCATTTCAAAGTTCCTCAATGTCCAGCTTGTGTATTAGTCCATTTTGAGTCATTCCACTCAATCCCTCCGCTCATTCCCAAGCAGAAACCGATGGAAGTTGCACTCTTTTTAAGCAGTGGGGTTTTGTGTGTGCAGTTTGAATCCTGAGAAGGAGGAGAGTGGCACTTCTGTTGTCTTTGTACAGCAAAACCAACTTGTCTCACACAGGGAGGATGCTCGTGCTTCACTGCTGGTTGTGTCCAGTGCCATGGGTTTAGACTCCTCACAGAATTTAATATTTAGGTGGAGTGCTGAGCTTAGGAAGGCCATAGATCTGAATTATCATGTCCTTAATTGCTCCTAGAGAATTGTGATGTGTTTGCGTATGGTCAGAACCAAAAGGATTAAATTACTTAAATGGAGATTTTTATAGCAGACAAAAAAATTCAGGTTGCCGTTTAAAATATTCGCTGTTCCATAGGATTTTGATGCTAAATCCATGGAATATTTCTGAAGGGAAAGGTGCAGTATTTCACATTTTAAAGAGCAACTAAGCCAAATTTTTGTTTGTTTCTTTTGTGTGTGTTGCTGCCTGTGTGGTAGGCTGGTGATGGGTCAGGCACAGCCTGTCCAAGGAGTTACTCCTTTGATAAGAAAGTGGATGGTTCCTCACATTTGGAACTGGAGCTGGATCTATTTTTTTGTTGGAATTTTTGACTTTTTTAAAGGGCGGGGATTTTCAGTGCAAATGGAAGCTTTTCCACGAAGATTGACTTTGTTCTGTCAGTTCTGCTTCAGGCTGGTGATTCTACAACCTCTGCTCTAAAGTGCTTCAAAGTTATTTGCATTCCACACACCACCATCAGATTCCTGATGAAAAATGGGAGGTTTAGTAATGAAATGCCCTGTTTGGGTTTTTTTCCCTGCTCATGATGGCACTAAAGCTCCTGGGCCAACTGCCAGGTCACCATTCCAAGTGTCACCTGTTTTTTTTTGGTGATAGGAACTGAGAAGAAGCCCAGATTTTGGACCCTAAGGTTGTTCAGTTTATTTTTCCATGGTTAAAACCAACCAAAATCCATCTTCCTCACATCTCCTGCCTGATGTGTCATCCCGTGACAGGATTTTCCTTGTACCAGTTCCAGCTGTAGCATTTCCTCAGTGCTTCCCAACTTTTTTACACCACAGCACAAGCCCTGCTTCCAGCCTGCTGGATTTTCCCAGGGATAGTCTCGAAGATGCAAGTTTATGAATTTGCTGATAAAAGAGTGACTCATGAAACTGCATTTCCCAAATCCTGCCAGTGCTGCGGTGTTTCAGTGGAGCTGATGGAAGCTCCAGGAAGGGATCTTCCCAAGTGCTCTCATTTTGGGCGCTCCCTTTAGGAAAGAAAGGAGATTTTGGGAAGCTGCTGTTGATGGGAAATGCTGTCATTAGTGTGGCATTGCTCCTAACTCAGCACTGGGGGTAGATAAAGGAAATGTAAGTACTGAGGTGGGAATAGTGGGGCTTCCTTGGAGAGTTTTGGCATTTCCTGCTCTGGAGCTGTAGCGGCCATGTGCCTGCTGATGAAACAAAAACCAAAATTCCAGTTGGAATTTGTACCACTTTGTGCAGCATTTGGTTGGTTTACAGGAATATTGGGGTTCTGGGGGGTTGAATGGAGTTTTAAAAGCTAAAATAATTCTCAGTTGTAACTTGAAACCCGCAGGGTATTAAAGATAAGAGTTGTTACATGTGGGTGATTCTGTCCTGCTCTTGGGTTATAAAATCCTCATTTGGGAATTAAACCTTTGGTGATTGAATTTGTAGGAATGGAGAGTTGTCAGCATCTTCCAGTAAAAATGAGAGCCCTGAACATACAGGCTTTGTGTTAAAAAAATAAAGGGGTATCAGTAGGCAGCTTAGATGTGTGTCAGGAGTGCTTAGAAATGGGAATAGAAAAGCACAGCTGGCTCAGGGAAGCTGATTATATTTTTATAAAATAGCAGTATGGTTAAAAGAGTTGGAAAACATTCCCTTTGAATCTTACAGATCCCTTTGTCCAAGAGTTAATGTTGTGTACCTCATACCTTTTACCTTCGGGCTTTTTATAAACTCACTTTCCCCCGAGTTCATAAATAGACCCTGTGATTTAGGTCACTTCCAGCCAGGGATTGTCACTTGTGGTGGCAATGTCAGTAATAAAGGCAAGTTTATTTTCATGTTGGAAGTGCAGGTATTTGTATTCAGGTTCAGAGAGGGGAATTGTTTATTGCTGTGCCTTGCTCAGAATCTCCTGGTGCTCCTTGTTGTTCTGAGTGTGACACAAATGCTGGGAGTTACCAGTGCTGCTGGTGCTGAAGTGCTGTTCCCATTTATGCTCAGGATTAATTTGGAGTACAGGCTCCTGAGAGGGGTCAGTCTCAGGGAAAGCTTTCCGGAGGGAAGCTGGACTCACTGCTCTTCCTGCTGATTCTTCTTGCAGGTGCCAAACCAGCTGCTTCCGTTGACCCTTGGGCAGCACCAGCAGGATCCACAGCTCAGCCTCTGTCCAAAAATGTGGACCCTTGGGCTCCTGCTCAGCCATCTTCTACTGCAGCAAAATCTTCTGTGGATCCTTGGGGATCAGCACCTGCAAACAAACCTCTCTCTACTTCTGGTGAGCAACGGTCTCATCCCATATCTGTTATTTGAGTAATGAGGAGAAGTCCAAATCATTTTCTTGCATTGTGTGGTTCAGAGAAGCTGAACAATTGGCAGAACTGGTCTGCAAAATAAAAGGGAGTTGTAATAACCAGCAGGAAAAAGAAATTTAAATGTAATTATTCCAACTTAGAGCTCTGAATTCGTGGTGCTGCTTTGTGCTCTGTCCCTTATATGTCTCTTCCTGGTATTTGTGGCTTCCAGCTGAGCACTTGGGACTGCTGCTGCTCCTGGGTTTTATCTTTAATTGGACAAGGACTTAATTTCTGGCAATGAATGATACTCTAATTTCACCTTTCCTTGTGATAAAAAGCTCTGCAGATGGATGTCTCTGCAGATGTAGATTGACAGGTTGAGCAGCTTGGAGGAGACTTTTAGAGGTGCAAATGAAGGTTTGTTCCTTCAGACTGAGGGTGTGAAACCCTCCCTGAGCCCTGGTAGAGATGCAGAAGATGATGCTGTAATTGTCTGTTCATGCTCTGTAACTAATGCAACCTTGATGAGTGTTAATACCTGGCATTTTCATATTGGCACTGTGACTAAAAGCATCCAAAATGCATTTTCTGCTCATCATTTATCCCAGTACACAACAGACAAAGGAATCTGAGTGCTGCAGAAAGTTGTCTAAGCAGCTTTTCCCTGGGCAAAGGGCAATAACTGGAGCAGTGTGAAATGAGCCTTTAACTATGGTGGCTCTTTGTTCTTAATAAATATTGGTTTTGTATTCAGTCTTCACTCCTTCTCTTGGAGTTTGTCATCTTGTGCTCTTTTTGCTTGAAATGTGTTGAAGGTTAAACCTAAATTAAGAAAACATTTCAGCTCATTAAAAATACCCACACAAACCTTAAAGCTGTTCAGGAGTGTGATTGTTGGTCATTTAGGTGTGTTTTTTATGCCTCCAATCTGAGGTAAGAATGTGTCCACGTTTTGAAATGGTGATGTTTTACTGACTGCAAACTCTGGGCGAGTGCTGGTGCTTCAGCTAACGGGGCTTTACCATCTCCACAACCTTTGCTATGGCATTCCTCCTCCTTTCCACTTGGGAAGCAGAAGTGAAATCATCACTGGTGGTGTTTTACTTGAGGGCTGATTAACACTTGGTAGTTGAGGCTGTAAATCCATTTCTGTTCTCTCCTTCCACAGCAAGATCTGCTTGTCTCTAGTGCAGACACTCAATCAACCAAACCCCAGCATGCTCAGGTGTGCCCTACGCTGATCTAAAAGGAAACTGCTCTGATTTAGTTGTTCCATGCTGTCAGAAAGGACAGTTCTGTGACATTCTCCTTCTCCCAGCTCCTGGCTCAGAGTAGGAGCACTCCCAGCTGCTGCCCTGGAACCTGTCGTGGCTTCTTGGTAACAGGAATGGGTTAGGAATTGCTTCCAGGAGGATCAGCTGTGTGATGCAACTGAAGATGTGTTAATGACAGGGCTGTCTTGTTGTTTTGAACAGGAAGTACATCTTTTGACCTCTTCAGTAATTTGAATGGTACAGTTAAAGATGATTTTTCTGAATTTGACACACTTCGAACTTCCAAAAAGCCAGGTACGAATCAAATTCTTAGCATGTGGACAGGTTGGGTGACAGTCACAGCAACAAATGTCTCTATTCTTAAATTTTATTGGACAAAAAAATCAGCTTTCACAAAGGGAAGGAAGTGATGATGCAGCAGTAAAAGCTCCTTGTTCACATTTTGGCCTGTGCATGAACTCGTGGGGAATGGGCCTTTTGCACTGTAATCCGTGGAATTGCACTGTGTGACCTTTTGCTGCATTGACCCAGAAATTTGTTGAACTTCTTAATTCCCAGTGTCCAACATGTTTGGAGCAGGCCTTATGCTCAGAGAGTCAACCAGAACCATGCTGACTGAATTTCTCCACTGTGTAAATTCCAGTAGGAAGATGAGAAAATACCTTTTATGAATACTCTGATTTACTTTTTCTCTGGTCAGTGGTCAGTAAATCAAAACTGCCAGACCTTCAGCTGTCAGTGCTGTGGTACCATTGCTCTCAGGATGGTTCTGCCTGAAGCACAGCTGGGCTTTTTGAACCCAACAGAGAAACCCTGGGTGGAATCCAGCTAGGAAGGGCACAGCAGTGGTGTAGGGCGAGGGCACAAGCCAAGGCTTTGGAGTATCTTTTCCTTGGAGCCTGTGAGTCCCACCTGGAGCAGCAAAGCTGTGGGAATTCCATCAGTAGAGCACTGCAACTCTGACTGTAGCTTCTTCATGCTCTCCTAAAGAACATTGACCTGCTTGCATGCTGAGAGGGTGTAACCAGCCTGAAACACTGAGCCCTGACTAACACAAACTTAGAATAAAGCATTTCTGCTCTCAGACTTCAGGGTTCTCTCTGCCTGGCCCTGTGGATTAACCAGAAGTTTGGTTTGTCCCTTTGTGTTGTTGCAGCTGAATCAGGTTCCACTCTGCCATCTCAGCACAGCGGTACCACGAGTCCTGATCTCTTTGAGTCCCAGCACTCGAGTGGGACATCAGGCAAACAAAGCGCAGCTCGGAAAACCCCGGAGTCCTTCCTGGGCCCCAACGCTGCCCTGGTGAACCTGGATTCTCTGGTGTCTAAGCCACCACAACCTGTTACTTCACTGAACCCATTCTTGGCACCAGGTTGGTTTCTGCACAGTCCTTCACATTTCTATTTTAGCTTTCTTTTCCTGCAGGAAAACTCTGCATAGCTCAGTGCTGTTGGAGTTAAAGAAGGGTGATTTGGGCTTGGTTTCTTGGTTACTTCAGCCAACAGATCATGATCAAGAGCAGGAGGGTCTCAGAGAGGCATCTAGGGCTCACCCAGCACAGTAACAGTCCCTGAAAACACAGAGTCTCTGCTCTTGGTCTGCAGCTGAACTTTATTTCAGCTGTTCCACTTCCCCTCGCTGAAAATGATCTGTGTTGGAAGGTTTGGGATTGTTAAAAATGGCTGAACTCCAGCTGGTTATTGTCAAAACAGGTAAGATTACCTTGGGAAGGTTATAGGCAGTAGGTTCCTGTGGAAGCAGGTTGGAATTGTCCTTTTCCTGGAGCTGTAGCAGGCACAGGAGATATCTGACTGCAGCCTGAGGATCCAGAGAGCAAACTCTGCAGGGTAATTCAGTGAGCTGCTTGTTAATGTGTCTTAGGCTTGCACAATGAGCCAGTTTTGATCTGAAAACACGTTCTCAATGTATTTTGGAAAAAAAAAATTGGCTGTTGCAGTTCTCCAGTAAGCTGGGCCTGTTAGAAGTGAGCCCTTGCTTTGAGCAGACTGAAATGGTGACAGCAAACATGTGGCAGATGTGTTTTTAAAAGCTGAAATTTGCACTGACATTTTCCTGTGTTGCTCGTAGGGTGAAACACTTGGAAATGATCTTTCAGTATTTATTTTCTTCACTCTTCCAATGGAAAAAAAAAGTCAATTTATTAAAATCCTTGAGTAGGAAAAAGGCAGTGATTCTGAGCAGCTTTGGCAGTGAGCAAGGAGAGAGAGGAAATCTGTGTATCTGCCCTTCCCGGGTACTACAAAAAGTTTGTGAGGGGTCACTGGGCCATCCAAATAATCCTGGGCTTGTATGGTAAAAGGAATTTGCAGGGCTGGCAGCAATCCAGGGAACCTCAAAGGCTGGGAAAGTTGTGCTCTGCTTTTTCGAGCACCGCTGTTATTCGGAAACAAGTTGTTTACTTTGGGAATTCTTGTGCGAGCTCAGTGCCAGAAACATGAAAATGGAGGTGGCTGCTGAGAGCTTGGAGCGAACGTACAAATCACAGAATCCCAGAATGGTTTGGAAGGGACCTTAAAAACCACCCCTGCCATGGGCAGGGACACCTTCCATTATCCCAGGCTGCTCCATCCTGGCCTTGGGCACTTGCAGGGATCCAGGGGCAGCCACAGCTTCTCTGGGCACCCTGTGCCAGGGCCTCAGCACCCTCACAGGGAACAATTCCTTCCCGATATCCAATGTAAACCCACTCTCTGCAGTAAAGGAGCACAGAGAGCTTGCAAAGTAGCATTTAAGAAATGAAATCAGTGATGTGGATGTCATGATTAGGGCTGTTTCAGGTAACCAAACTTAGAACCTCTGTCTCCAGTCAGGGCTATCAGAAGTGGGAGCTGTTGGTCAGTGAAGGGATGTTGGAGGCATTGGCTGCTCCAAGGGAACAGACTGTGCTGGTGCTCTGCTTTGCTGAGTGGCAGATGCTCCAGAGGGTGTTTTGGGGGTGGGGATGCACACAGGGAGTGTTCTTTGCCAGGAAAGAATTTCCAGACCCCAGTGTTGATGGCAGTGCCGTCTCTGTCCCCTTCTCTCCAACCCAGGCGCCGCCACCGCACCGACTCCAATCAACCCCTTCCAGGTGAACCAGCCTCAGCCACTGACCCTGAACCAGATGAGAGCGAGTCCCGTGATGGGAAGCAGCCCCTCCTTCAGCGCTGTGCCCCCGATGAGCATGGAGCCAATACCTCTGTCTTCCATGGCCCCCGTGCCCGTGGGGATGGCACCGCTGCCGGCCATGGGCACCGTGGCGTCCATCAGGATGGGCCAGGGGCTGAGCATTGCAGGATCAATGCCCCAAGCTCTGCACAGTACAGGAATGCCGCCGGCAGCCTCCCAGTCTGCAAATACAACTAACCCTTTCCTCCTATAAAGACCCAATTAAAGGAACTTTTCTTTTCCTAGTGTTTCCAGGCTGAAGTCTTTCCAGCGAAACGAACGTGGCCTGTGTGGACTGAACGGTGTGTGAGAGACTTGGAAGTAGATTTGCAGTTTACAGTTATGATCTTTGAAGAGTTGTCTCTACTTACCAGTTAATCTAAATCTAGTCTTTGCTACAGATGGTACCTTACTTTGGCTTGTTGAGCATCATGTGAAATGTTCAGACTTTTCACCAAAGTTAGATTCTGCCCATTTTTGTTACTTTGTTAATCATTTCAAATACACTTTCTAGGGAGAGAACCTGCCATTCGAAAACTCCGTTGGCTATTTTGTAGATGTCAGATCATGTGCTGGATTCCTGAATTTACTCTTCCCTTGCATCTGTCACTTCCTCTGCCCATAAGATAGACCTGAGATTCCGAGTGCTAGTGAATGTTTTGCACATAACTACACGCAGTTCTAGACTGTTGGTTCACCCATAGTCCTTACTCTTAGAAGAGACCGACCCGGAGGGCCCAGGGGGGCTTGGTTTTTATGCATTAAACATTGCAAACTCGCACTGCTTTGGTATCTCTGAGGTGTGACTGAGAAAAGCAAGCTTGTCTCGAAAGGAAAATAACACAAAACCCCAGACAAAACACCCAAGACCATGCTCGAGTTGTGCTGTCGTGTGCAGTGTTGAATTCCTACACTACTCTAAGGACTCCTGGAACTCTCTGTGAGTGGCTGCACTCGTGCTGAGTGAGTGTCCTGCTCTGTGCTTGTCCAGTACCGGCTTCGTTTGGAAGTTTTTTCATGTGTATTTTGTTTTTATTTGACTTACAATGTGAGTTGAAAAAAAAAAATGGAAAAGAAAAGAAAAAAAAAGAAATACAGTGGGACAACTTTGAATTCAGTTTCACCGGGGCAAGCTTTAAAACTAATTCAGGCTTAACCTTGCTATATGCAGTTACTCTTGTATACTTTTGCACATATTTTGTTTAGTACAGTTTCATATTTTGAGTTTGCAGAGTTACCTAATAGTCCTTTTTTTGCTAATTTTTATAATGTGGTTCTTATTTAACTGTCTGGTTTTGATAGATTTATCAAGTCTGGCTGAAAAATTAAGATATTGGCAAATGTCATTTTTATGGTTTTAATGCCCTCTTATTTATGGTTTTAGCTCTTTGTTTCTGTAAAGAGAGTTTAAAAGGGAAGATTAACACTAAAATATTTACTTTTAAATGAAGTATTCATAATGCAAATCAAAAACAAATCCTCGTGACTAATTATTTTTAGATGAATTGAACTTGAGCATAACATGATTTAAGACTGCATTAAAAAGAAAAAACACTAAAGTCGCCTTTCCCTTGATTTGTTCCTGTTTCCCAATCTCCAGACTGGACAGACTTTTAGCCTTGATGAAGATCCCAAGAGAAGCTGTTTGGTTTTATTTTCCTTGTAAAACTTCTGGAGCTGTTAAAAATCCTGATATACAAACACAGCTTGTTTCATTTTATCCACTGATTTTTCCTGTTGGAAGGTGCACTCCGTAGGATAACTGGTTCCATGTCCAGCCATCCCTTGGGAGCTGAATTATCCCTTTTTCATGTTCATGTCAGGGCTCCTCGGCACCAAACCACGTTCAGGGGTTCTGCTGGAGCCCTGGCCTCGACGAGGCTGAGCTCTGCTCTCCCAAAAATCCATGGAAAGGGATGTCCCAGTGCTCCCTCCTGCCTGCAGGGCACCTCTGAATGGACTTGGTGGCCTTTCCCTAATGAAGAGGGGCAAAATAGAAAATAGAATTTGCCAGAGTTGTGTTGTGGTGGAACAATTCCCTGTGGGGCCGGAGAGGGGCTGGATCCCATGGAAGGACTGGATCCCATGGGAGGACTGGGATCGATCTCCTGGTGGGAAGGGGAGGCTGAAGGATGATCAGATTTAGGGCACAATCCCAGATTGGAGCTGTGTAGGGCAGTGTAGCTCTGGTAGTGTACAGAATGCTCAATGTGTGGATGTTCCTGTGCAGATGTTGGATCCTCTGGGATCCTCTGGAATTGGCAAGGAGGATTCCCAATCTTCATCTGCTCTTGTTTTTATATAGGAGGAAAGAGGATTGCTGTCCACACCCAGCCTGTCTTTAAAAACTAAACAAAACCCCATTCATGTTGCCTTTCAGAGTAAGGAAAGAGACTTTTTTTGTTGTTGTTGAAGTTATTGAAAAGTGTAGAGCAGGAAGGGTGTGATTCTTGCAGATGGGGGGGGAAAGTGCTTTCCAGCTGATCTGTGGCAAGATTTATCTGGGATTATTTTCCCAGTTTGATTTTATCAGCGCTGGCATCGAGGTCACTCGGTGCTTGTCCCTTAGTCTGTCACCCGAACTGCAGTGGGATGGGGCATTGTCTGTCCAGCCAGAAGTCCTGGCCACGTCCTGGGTAACTTTGTAGAGGCAAGATGGGGCTGATAAGAAGTTTTTAAAGTGCTGAAATAGTCTGCAGTTGGAGCTGTCACCGTGAATTGCTGAAGCTGTGCTCTGGCTCTGAGAGGGAGCCCTGGCTTAATGAAGCTGTTGAATGGCAAATTGTTGCTTTTACCAAGTCACTGCCCCAAGAACTTTATCCCTTTTGTATTAAAGAGACATTTATGGCACAACAAACCCCGAGGAGGCTCTCTGAGGAGCCACTCTCCAAATCCTGGTGCTCTTAAGATAAAGGCTGAGACTAACCAAGCCCAGATCCCAGCCTGGCAGAGGGCTTGTGGCAGGAGCTGAGTTCAGGAGGAGAAAGAGCTGGTTTGGTAAATGTTCTTGGGCTGAGCTGTGTCCTCAGGGGGTGGCACAGGGGGTCACTGTCCTGGCTGGGGATGCTCTGAATGGTCCAGCTCTTTCTGTGATGATTTTCCTGCTCTCCAGAATAATCCTTCCTCCCTCCTGGCCCTCCCACATTTCTGGGGGATGTTTGTGTGTCCCATCGTATCCCCTCTGCCCCATTTCTCCATTTCCCCCTCTTCTCCTTTTTCTCACTTTGTAAATATTCAAAGTGCTTTTTTTCTTTTTTTCATTTTTAAGACATTAGTAGCCCAAAATAGCCTTACTGGTCAAATTGACCAAAGAGAAAAGTGTTAAGTATTTTGTAAAAAAAAGAAAACCCAACAAAATTACCCCCCACCCCCTTCCCTTTGGTATAATTTACCACCCAAAATAAGCTCAGTTATTTATTCAGTTTTATACTCTAGAAAAACTCAACTCCGTGGAGGGGGCAGGGAAGGGAAGCCCTGGTGGGTTGTGGTGTTTACAGTGTTGGGGAAGTCCCTTAGCCAAGGCAGCTCTCGTTGCCCGTGTGCCCCTTTGCTGTCCCGGTTCTGAGGTGTACTGTATGCCTGAATATTGCACAGGACGTGGAGAAAGAGGAGGTTTCTTTTTCCCAGCAGAATCTCACTCGCTTCCTTTCCAAGTGTTACACTTCCAATATTTCCCAAACTTTCCATAATCCCGGGAGCTGGCTGCTTTTTCTGGATTTGTGCTGACTATTGACATTATTTACTGTATAAATAATTTATCATTTGTACTATTGTATCATAATGTCTGTATCTTTGTGTCATTTTTTTTTCCTCCCCCCCAAGCGGTGTCACAGATGTGATATTTAAACGATGCCATCAGAACAGTGGAAAGACGAGGGGTTTGTAGGTGACTGGTCAGAATTAAAATTGTATTGCTTCTATTCCGGCCCTGTTGCTTTTTCCGAGCTTCTGCGTGGTGTTGGTGATCCAATTCCCACCCGAGCCCTGCTTGGTGGAGTTGTGCAGGAAGCTGGTGGGTTTGGGGTGAGCTGATGGAAGGTTTGTGGCAGGAGGGATCTCCCCGTGACTGAGGGGTGCTGCGTGTGCGCTCTCAGTCGGATTCCTTGGATGCATCCATCGCTTTTCCCGGGACACGCTGCTCTGGCTGGGAGAGAGGAGGGTTTCTATGGCTCACTGAAATCGGGGTCAGCTGAGACCTTACTAACTCAATAAAAATGAAGACTCGTTGCAGTGCAGGTGACTGAATTCCTTCTTTAAACCACGCTGCCCCTGGAACAGCCCCTCTGGAGGGATCTTGGCGTGGTGCCTCGGAGGAGGCTCCGGATTTGTGTCCAGGCAGGGATCTGGGGAAAGGGGCTGTGGAATGAGGGCTGGGGAGCTGTGGCAGAACCTGGGGAGTCCTCGCTTCCCACTTTTGTAGCTCAGCCTTGGCTCAGTCCCATGGATCACGTGGCAGAGCGCCTGCTTCCAGCTGGGAAGCAATTCCAGCTTCTAATTCTGGCTGCTTTAATTGAAGGGCACTTCATTAGCAGGCGGCATCGAGAGCTGCCTCTCCAGAGCCCCTCCAGGTTCCCTGTTTAGTTTGCTGCCAATCAGGCTGATCACTAATCAATGATCACTAATTAATGCTGAAGCTGCAGTGGGGCTGGAGATGGGAAAGGCGGCTTTGGGGAGAAAAGCCTCTGGTTTGGTTTCAGCCAGAGCTGCCTGGGAGAAGCTGCTGCTCCAGTAATGCTCTGGTTTCCCTGGAGAAGCTGTGGCTGCCCCTGGATCCCTGGAAGTGTCCAAGGCCAGGCTGGACAGGGCTTGGAGCAACCTGGGACAGTGGAAGGTGTTGGGGTTGGAACTGGATGGGCTTTAAGGTCCCTCCTGACCCAACCCGTTCTGGGATTCTCTGATTCTACTCCTTGGAAGTGCACATTTTTATCTAAATCCCTCTCTCTATGGAAGATGTGGGAATAGCTCAGAGTGGAAGCTGTGGTGACTCTGATCTCTTCCAAAGGAGCTGGATTCTGGTGGATTCTGGTGGATTCTGGTGGATTCTGGTGGCTGTGTGAGCCAGGGAGCCTGAGCTGCCCCAGCCCGTGGTGAGCAGAGCTCTGCCTGTGGTCGAGGTTTCCGCTGACCTTGCCAGAGCAGCTCCCCCATCCCACATTTCCTCTTCCTCTCCTGAGGAGTGAGGAGGATTTGCCCCTTTGCAGAGGAAAAGGACTCTGGATAAGGAGTTATCTTTTGGTTTCCCCTCACCCCCACTGCCGTTGCTGAAGTTTTTGTGTTTGTGCCTCTGTGCCTCTGTGCTGGGCTGAGGGTGCAGCTCTGCTCCTTCTGCTGCTTTTCACAGAACTGTGAGGGAAGGGCTGGGCCCATCTCGTGCTCTGGTTTTGGCAAGGCCTCTGCAATACCCTGCAAGCTGCATTTCAGGGAACCAACCCGATTTATGAACACCTCGTGTTCAAAACTTCATCTTTTTGAAATTAAGCACTTCCCAGGTCACCTTCTCCCCGTTTGTGAGTTGGATTTCCTAAGGACTGGTGTTTGTTTGGGAGCTTGGGATTAGGAATGGTGAAGAGCCAGAGTGGGATGTGGTGGTGGCAGTTCTGTT
Organism: Falcunculus frontatus; assembly: GCA_013398115.1. Lineage (NCBI taxonomy): Eukaryota > Metazoa > Chordata > Aves > Passeriformes > Falcunculus > Falcunculus frontatus. The sequence goes on along the minus strand of VZRV01003333.1, from coordinate 753,952 downwards.
TTGCTGTTGATTGATTGTACCCTGTAATTGTTGAAGCCTTGGGATTTCAAGGAGTGGGAAGTTCCCCTTGGTGCCAATTCCCATGGGGGAGGTGAATTGGCAGAATCTGGTGATCCATAGGGAATTGGCATCCCAGGGTAGCCCAGCCCGGTGCTGTGCAGAGGATGAGGGGGTAAATAAGGAATGGGAGAATGTGGGGATACCCTGGGGGTCACAGCACATCCTGGGGCTGTGCAGGGAGAGCCTGGAGCTGTCCCAGGCCTGGACTGAGTCATGGGACCCTCATGGGTTTGGGAAATATTCCCTGAGAGATTAAAGAAAGTTCCCCCCCCTGCCATGGGCAGGGACACCTTCCACTATCCCAGGGTGCTCCAAGCCCCATCCAACCTGGCCTGGGACATTTCCAGGGATCCAGGGGCAGCCACAGCTTCTCTGGTCAACCTGTGCCAGGGCCTCCCCACCCTCACAGGGAGGAATTTCTTCCCAATATCCCATCTATCCCTGCCCGCTGGCAGTGGGAATCCATTCTCTGTGTCCTGTCCCTCCAGGCCCTTGTCCAAAGCATTCCAGGATCATCTGTGAGCGCTCAGCCCATGCTCACATCCCTCTGCCTGAGCTGTTCCTGGCACTTGCTGAGCAAACACGTTCCCATTTCAGGTGAAGGAAAATCAATGACACCTCAAATCACGCGGATAAAGCTGGAGTAAAGGTGGAGTTTTTCTTCCCAGCTCCCTGCCTGCTGCTTCCCGACAGGAAACCTCTCTGGGACACGGGAGCTGCCAGCTTTGCAGCTTGATTGCTTAGAGATCCTGCCAGGCAGGAATGGCATCCGGGGTTCTGCCCTGTTTAACCACTGGAGCTGCTGGAGGCTGGATCAGAGCTCCAGCCCAGCCAGGGGAATGTTGCTGGAGCAGAGACATCGGATTTCCCGTCGCTGATAAGCTGAGTGAAAACCCCCGTGTGGATCCACTCCCTCTCCCGGCTCCTGCGGGATCAACACCCGGGGCTGGGCTGGTCGGGCTGGAGGGAGGGGATGGAGGCGAGGATCCGCCACAGGACACTGACCCAGCGCGGGCTGGTCCCACCCATCCACCCCCAATCCTCCTGGAATTCTCCACAGCGCCGCGGCTGAACCACCTCGAGTAATGCCTGCCATGGAAAATCATCAGGCACTTTGTGTCCTTCTTTCCCTGGAACCTGTGAAAATCAGGTCTGCGTTCTTCCTAAAGGGCTTTTTGTGGCCGTGGAATGAAATCCATGGATTATCCAAGCTCCAGGGAGCCAGTTGTGCTGTGGTGTGGAGCTCCGTGGGCTGCCTGGAGTTCTGTTGGGTGATGGTGGTGGGGTTTGTTCTGCTTTTTTCATGTCTTCATTAGCAAGTCTGGCACTAAATGGAGTGATGATATTCTCTGAGGTGAATTTGGGTACTTGAATATCCTGGCCTGAATAGAGAGCCAAAAATAGACGCCTTCAGCAGTTCCGTCTGCTGCTCTTCCCTCTGAAGGACGAGGCTGGATCCCTCAGATCCCGCTGGGAAAGCAGGTTGTGTTATTCCCTCCCTCCCGCGGGCTCAGCCCTGCTTTCTGTGCCCTAAGGATGGCTTGCCTCTAAGGGATTTATGCTGTCCTATGCTCCCCAGCCCCAGTTAGGCTGTGCTGGAGGGTACTGGGAGCTCTGCAGCCGGCTGGGAACTGCAGGTTTGGGATTTTTTGCTTCCTGTGCTCCAAACGTGGAGGTGGTTCCTGGGTTTGCAAACACCCACGAGTGTCTCAGAGCTTGGGGTTTGAGCTCCCCCCCATTTTCCTCCCAGAGACTCCTCAGCTGATGGAAAAAGCCCTCAGGGATCCTCTCTGCACCCCGAGGGTGGATGTTCAGAGGGGACGGGGTGGGATTGGGGTGGCCTTCGCCCAGCTCTTTGTGGGGCTCCTGCTGGGGCTTGTATGGCCTGGAAGACTGGCCTGGAACACATCCCAAACTGGAGTTGGTGCCTGCTCCAGACATGCCACTGGCTCAGGTGTGCCTGGACCTTGGGCTGGGGGGGTTCACTGTGCCCTCACAGGGGGTTGGATCCAAGGGACACCAAGGGACACTCCGGAGATGTCCTGGGTGTGTTCTCCAAGGCCACCAGCCCATCCAGCTGCTGCTGGGCCACGGGGTGCTGCCAGCCCGAGGGGAGGAGGCCCAGGGTGGGGGTTCCTGCTGCTTCTCCAGGTCTGGATGTCCCCAGGAGTGGGCAGTGCTCCACACTGTGGGTGCCAGCCTGGCCCTGCCACTGCTCCCACCACAGCTGTCCTGTCCTCCTGTGACCCCACAGATCCGTGTCCAGCGCTGGATCCAGGGTCTTTATCCCCCCCCGAATCTCCAGTGACACAAACGGGGGGAAACACTACAAACCTGGGGAGAATTGGAGCTACAGCCCCGTTTTTATTCAAACGTGGCTGCTCTGTGCTTGAGTGATTTTTTCCTATTTTTTTTCCTTTGGAGCATTTCACAGGATCTCCTGCTCCCAACCCGACACTGCTGCTGGGGAGAAGCTGCTGTCAGCTCGAATCCTTCTCATTTTCAGACGGAGATAATTCCCAGCTGCCGCAGAACTGCTGGTGTAAAGCGGCCTGGCAGCCTCGGGGCAGAGCCGGCTTCTCCAGCTCTCGTGGATGCTCAGATTCCTGGCTCGCTCCCGCTCCCCGTGGAGCAGCCCCGGGAGGTGTTTGCCCCCTGCTCTGGGGACAAGGGGCAGTGCCAGGGCAGCCAGCACGGAGCAATTTCCACGGAGGAACAGGAACAATTCGGTGTCCTTCATTCAGCCTCTGAGTTAATTGTTATTAACCACTTCCAGGGTCTAGTTCCTAAAGATTGGGAACAGCCACGAGAGGGCAGGAGCTGCTGCTGTTGTTTGTAGTTTTGGTGGGAACGGCGGTAAATACCGATTCCTAAGGATTGTCCGAATGGTTTTCCTTTTCCTGGAGGGTTTGATCGCCAAGCTGCTGTTCCGTCCCTGTCCTTGGCTGTGTCCCTCCCAGGATAACAGCAGGAAAACTCCCGTGGAGTGAATCCAAAGCCTCTCCAGGCCAGGAGAGCTCCGGACACCCCAAACATCCCCCAGGCTTCCTCTGCTTCCAGCCTGGTTTGTGCTGGCCTGGAAACCCCTCCTGTGTCAGGACTCGTTGTTCAGGAAGATTTTTTTTCCCTGCCCATCTCGAATTAGGGGGATAATGAGCAATTTCACCATCTGGGAGAGATTTCAGGGGAACGAGGCAGAGCTGCAGCTCCAGCTGAGAGCCTCGTGCTGCTGTTGTGGGGTTGGGAATTTCAGTGCAGGTGTGGAGAGAAGGGAGAATGATTAACCAGGAAACGAGCAGGGTGTTCCAGCTGCCGGCAGTGTGGGTGAGAGGAAACCACCGTGAGCCTCTGCTGTAGCAAGGCTGGGCTTTACTGGGATTTAGCTGTTCTTAAAGCACTCGTTCTTCTAGGGCTTAACTTCCATGAACAAATAGGGATCCTAAATCCCTTCCTTGTCACTGCTCCCTGCTCATGGCGTCGTGTCCATCTTTATTCAGATTCTCCCCAGGTGCAAACACTTGGCCACACCTGAGAAGCAAAGATTTCAACCAGGAAATGACAAAGGCAGCAGAGAGGCCATCTCTAGGAGAAATGTATTCCTGAGGGATATCAACAGCTGCCCCTCGCATCCAAGGAATGGCATTGGATTTGGGAAATGCTGATTCCAAACATCAGCCCCTCGGTGACGCCCTTGGGGAAACACTCACAGGATACACACAACCCTCGAGGAAGGTAGGTGAAGGTCTTATGTGTGCTCAAGCCATTGAGGAGCCAAAAAACCCCCCAAAATCCAACTAAACCCAGAGGAAACAGGCAAAAAGTCCTAATAATGCAGGCAGCAGTGTGGGATCTGCTTAGAGAGCAGCTTAAATACCTCAAGGTGTCTTAAATCCTCTTTTATGGAGTTTAGGATTTTTGCTTTTCATTGTTTTTACCCTTCCTTCCCCTCAGCTGTCAGGGGGAAGCTGGGTCAGGTCTGGTTGGTCTCACTGGGGTTAAATATCCAACAGTTCCTTTGGAACGGGGAATTCAGGGGTTCGGAGCACCAGGATGCAGAGCTGGGTGTAAAGAAATTCCCCGTGGGCACCAGGTTTGGACTTTCCATGGGTTTGACGGGTTCCTCATGCCTGGTGCAGCTTTGTTCCAGTTGGAATGTGGGCAGGAACTGTGCTCAAGGGGAAATTGGGTATTTAGGCAGCAGCAGGAGGTTCAATGTTTGCCTCTCAAGCATTTCAAACACAGATATTTCTCCTGCTACCGTAGCTGACTGCTTCCCAAACTTCTGAAAAGGAAACAAAATTCCTTGAGTCTCCCCTGAGCCAACAGGAAATGCTTCTGGATTTGGATTCCAACATGACTCAGTTCAGAGATTACAAATTACCAGAACAACTCCACTGCAAGTGTGGAGTCAACAAAAACAAGGCACAAGGAATGCAGGAGATGAAAAATCATCCCTAAAAATGTTTGGAAAAGTATTTACATGTCGTATAAAAGGGGCTGTTGCTCACAGCAATGTTCCAGTGACCACCTCATGTTTTCAGAAATTGTATTTATTCCACCCCACTGTGGACAAGAACAATCTCTGCCTGGGTGTTTTGTTGAGCTGTGTCCTGGAGGCTTTGTGGTTCATCCCTGGCTGTTCTTCCTGGGATTTCTACACTTGGAGCTCTTGGTAGTTCCCTTTTAGGGAGGTGGTGTCGTTCTCCTGGGATTTGCAGTCAAACACAAGAGGTTACATGCCCAAAATTAAATAGGAAAATGACTCAGCAATTAGTCACTGCATTGTAACACTTCTTTTTCTCTTGTACCTCTAAGTCTGGCAGAGCTTGGATGATTTAGGGCTTAGAAAGGTCCTGGCATCAACAAATAAACCCCCCCAAGAAGCAGAAAGACAAATAAATCTATTGATACAACTGAGTTTATTCAGCCTAAAAGAGCTTGGAGGGGGATGCATTTCATAGGACCATTTTTGGAAGGTGCAATAATTTCAATTCCTCATTTGTACCACAAAAAAAAGTCACTAAAAAGAACTGGGTTTGCAAAGTTTTAACCACAGGGAAACTGCTACAGCTCTGAACTTTCCACGTCATTAATTCTATAAAAAGGTGTACAAAAGGCTGCTATAAAAATACTTTGTTACAGGCCTTACTCTGAGACAGTCTGACCCCTAAAAACGCTGCATGTTATCAGGTACCATTAATTTACACAATACTTCAGCCTTCCTGAGAGGATCAGGCTTGGTCATTCTCCCAAATCCTCCGGGGCTGGTGTTTTTTGGAATGACTGAGTTGAAGCGGCTCCTCCTTTCCCTAAAAAGTCTCAAAGTGCTGAGCTCTGAGCACGTCCTGGGCAGTTCAGAAGTTGTGGAGTCCCTGTGCCCCGGGCCCCAGGGAGGGGCTCTGCAGGGCCCCGGGGCCGACGTCGTAGCCCAGCTTGTGCAGGTCTTTGGTCATCACGTTGAAGGAAATGGTCACAAAGCCCTGGGATCGCACCCTGGTCACTGGGACACAGAGGATGGGCATGAATCCAGTTAAAAGAGGCTTTGGATTAGTTGTGGAGCTCTTTTTTATCACCCAAAGGTGGCTGGCCAAGCAGCCAGGAGCTGCCAGGACTCACCTTCCCGTCCTTCTCCCTGTGCCACCACTTTGGGGTCGGTGAACTCCGGGCGTCTCCCTGTGAACCAGCTTGGAGAAGAAAACACAAAATAATGAATTGGGTGGCTTAGGCTGATCCAGGTCATGATATGCACATCAGGGGGAGTGCCTCATATCATAATGAGACTGCCAGGGGAGTTTTAAAGCCTGACTCACTTTGTTGATCTACTTCAATCAAAGGTAAGTTTTGTCTTAAGGAAAAAAATGCAACTGATTTCATACAGCTTCTGTTAAATCCAGGTTTTTTCTAGGCTAGAAAAATCTTTCTGTGGCAAAGATATTGTTGAAAAATTACACTTGATCACCCAGAGAACCAGAGAGGCTTGGAGACTTTGAATACATGCAAAAAAATGTGGAATGGGAGTTGTTTTTTCACGGGTTTGCTCTTAGTGTGGCTGTCCTTCCAAAACAGCCCCAAGAAGATTCAGGCAGTAATTCAGCGCAGTTAGCAGGTAATTAATATATTTGCAGAAAGCCTTTCAAAAGACCCAGCCACCTGAAAAATGTGATTTTACCTACAGAACACAAAACTGTCTGGTTATGGCACAGAGCAGCCACAGCTCTGCACCACCGAGTAGCTGCAAATGCCTCTCTGGTGAAGGGCAGGAAGGATTTTCACAAAATAAAGTCATTAATTATTACCTTGTGAACTGCTGCAGCATCGAGCTGGACTCTGGGACAAACATAGCAATGGTTCTTTTGTGCCTGAAGCAAAGAGGAGACCCACAGAGCTTCAGGAATGAACAAACAGTAAGATTTTTATATTTATGAAGGCACAGAGTTCCTGACACATCAGAGCACTGAACATCTCCAGGTACTTTCCCTTCACACAGGAAAGGTTTGTTTGCACAGGAACATTGGATCTTCCTCCATTCCCAGTAGTGGGAATGAGAACTTATTATGTTCTTAGAGTGCTGGGGGAGAGGTGAGTAACTACTTCATATTTGGGCTTTTCACAGGCCACTTTGGGCTTTAGAGGATTACCAAAACTTATTTCATGATGAAACAGTTCTGCTGAAAAATGTAGTGAACTGACAGGGCACGATGAGGAGACATGGGAGCTTTTTTTGTTTCTGAAACAACAGAATAACTGGACAAGAATCTGTTGCAGCCCTGCAGCTCAGGCTGGCACTCACCTGCCCGGCACGAAGGGCACATGGACAGCCCCATAACCTCTGACCACATCGTGGCCAAAGAAGTCTGGCCCATAGACACTCAGCACAATCTGTGGCCCTGCAAGGAAATGGGGGTGAGAGGGGGTCTGGCACCAGGGCTGGACCCCCCTCCCTGAGCACTCACAGCCAAAAGGGTTGGTGCTCTTGAAGGTGATGTCGATGGGGAAGTTCCAGACGAGCGTGGTGGGGGAGACGCTGCTCTTGGAGGTGATCTGGGAGATTCCCTCCTCCAGACCCTGCAGGGAACGTGGGGTGAGCCTGGGGCTGGGCTGAGCCCGGGGGTCTGGCGGGCAGGGTGGGGACAGGGGGGGCAGAGGGGTCTGGCAGGGTGGGGACAGGGCGGCACAGGGGGGTCTGGCAGGGTGGG
>VZRV01003333.1:643801-745276 GCA_013398115.1 Falcunculus frontatus | reverse complement strand
GGGTGGGACAGTGGTGGGACAGTGCTGGGGTGGTGACGGGATGGGGCTGGGACAGTGCTGGGACAGTGCTGGGCTGGTGACAGGATGGGGCTGGGACAGTGCTGGGACAGTGCTGGGCCGGTGACACGGTTCTGGCCCATCGGGACCGCGGTTGTGCCGCCGCTCACGCCAGAAATCTTTGCTGCCCACGCACTCGTCAGCGCCATGGAGACTCCCCAGCTTGGCCACCATCTGCTGTGGTTCATCCCTTCTCCTCCTTTCCTCATCCCCGGCCATGATCTCCTCCTCGTGAATAATTTGTGGGGTGGTTGGTTGCTGCCAGACCCTCTGGGGAAGGGTGGGAGGACTGAAGGAAGCCCTTCTGTGTTTCTATAGATGTGTTCTCTGTCAATACCTATTTCAACTCGATTTTTCAGGCCGAACAAATTTGGCCAAGAGAAGAATGGGACAGGAGAGCAGGAGGAATGGGAGGGAATGCCTGAAACGTTATCCTTTCTCCACAGCCCTTCAGAAATGCTTCAGGGAAAATAATTCATTTGAACTGAAAATTAGCAGGGGTGAGGGGGAAGTAAAGCAGGTCTGGAGCAGCTGTCTGGAGCAGCTAGTGAGGCTGTTTAATTAACACTGCACTTGGCTACCAGCTACCTTGGAGCCAATTTCAGGACATTGTTGTTGCCTGGCAGGTGATATACAGCTGCTGGAGGAGTTCTCTCAGTGCTAGGAGACCTTCCCCATGGCAGAGAGACAGTGGGAGGGTTATTCAGCAGCTGTGAGTCATCTGTACCTGCCTCTGGAAGGACTTTGTCCCCTCCCAGCCATAACAAGACCTTTTATTCTTCCCTTCTTTGCATGCCAGCTTTGTTTTAATTAGCTGTATTTTTAATCTTTGTGAGCAGAGTGAAATCCCAAGCAAGGAAGTGTTTCTATCCTGCTGGAAAACTTAATTAATGCTCCATCAGAGAGTTTGATTTCCAAACATGATGAAGGTTGGTGGATGATGGTGACCCCATGGGTGTTATTTAGCCATGCTGCTGTTTCTCTTGGCCATTTAAAACATTCTCCTCTTCTCCTGGACTTGTTCCGATCCTGTGATTTGTCATGGGACTCACGGGAAGCCTCCCAGGAGTGTTTGGGGCCGCAATCATCCTCACAGGGAGGAAGGACACGCTCCTGCTGATCACTGACTTGTCACCTCTTCCAGGTGCTGTGCCCAGGTTGGATCTCAGCTCCTGGAGAACGATTCCCAGTGTCCCTTAAGCACTGACCTCTGTGCTGGAGGCATGTCAAACAGCTGAGGGAATTATGTTTGCTTCAATCCCGGGAAGAGCAAGGGGCTGGAAAAACCCAAACTTCTTGGAGCTCTGTCACTGGGAGCTTCTGAATCAACCCAGGCACCGTGACCTGCCCAGGCTGCCTGCGTCTGGGTCTGGGGGCTCCCAAGGAGGCTGGAGAGTAGTGGTGAGTCCTTTCCCTCTGTTTCCCCTGGGATTGCCTCTGGATGAGCCCTGTGAAGTGAGGGAGCAGGCAGGAGCTCTCCTCCTCCTGGGCAAAGCTGCCAGGCAGCAGTGCCAGTGGGGGATACCTGTGGGATGTTATCTCCTGCCCTTTGCCCCAGCTCTGGGCTCATCCACTGTAATTACAGTAGGAACAGTAGATCCCTGGAAAAGAGAGTGGATTGACACCCCGTGCTGCAGGGAGGGAGCAGGAGCAGGTCCTTTGTCTCCATTACCTGCTCAAGCCCCACCACAGCAGCCCAGGGGCTGATCCATCGCTGCCAGCGGGCACTTGGGGAAGGTGGGAGAGACACAAACAACAACACAGTGGCACAGCACAAAAGTTTATTTTGAATCCCAAACATTTATGATCAACACCTGGTAAATGGCCAGTGAAATCCATTTTATGGTGTCATTAATCTGCAATAAACCGTTTGTATTTTTAGAGTTGTTTGCACAACATTGACTCATCCCTGCCTGCGAGGAGGCTGCGGGGAGCTTCCCTGCCTTTTGTCTTCCCTGCCTTTTGCTCCTGCTGCTCAAATCAAACAGGGAAGGAGTGGGATCTCACAGCAGCACACAGAGGGGGATATTCCTGCTGTAATTTCTGCTGATGTATTTACCTGGAGATTGAGTGTGGTGTGAAGGTATCTGCGTGAAGCCAGGTGGGTTTTGTGTTACGTGTCTGAATCCCAGAATGGTTTGTGTTGGAAAGGACTTTAAAGCTCATCCCATTCCACCCCCTGCCATGGGCAGGGACACCTTCCACTATCCCAGGTTGCTGTCCAACCTGTCCTTGGACATTTCCAGGGATGATCCCTGTGTCCATGTGGCCGCCAGCCCCATGCCAAGGGCCCTGCTGGGTACGGACGCTGTCACTGCCAAGGAGCTGTGAAGTGCCTGGTCTTCCCTGAAGAATTAATTTGTATTGGAACTCATTATCATTGGTGCGATTTCTTTTGGTTAATGAGCAAAATTAATTAATGCCTCTGTCTGAGCTAGTCAGAATAAATTGACATGGAGTGAGGGAGAGGGAGAGGGTGAGGAGGACCTGGGGAGATGGTGCCCAGTGGGACAATCAGATTTGATAAGGACATAAGGAATAGAAGCAGGGGGAATAGAGGAGGGTAAACAAGCTCCTTCTCCTGCCAAGCATGGAGCCCTCCTGTTTGTTGTCCAGTGGTGACTGCTTCTGGGGATAACTCGGGTGGGAATGCTGTTTTCCGTGCATCCAACAGACCCTGTGATGTGGCCACGGGCCCTCGGCAGCTTGTGCCTCCACGTGGGGCAAAGCAGAATCAGAATAAGCTGCTCCAGGGGATTTCAATCAAATATTCAAATCATTAATCTGGTTCTTCCCTGAGGTGTGACTTAATGAGGGTGGTTGGCATTTTTTCCCTTTCATTGTGAACAGATTTATTTTTCACTCAATAGTCCAACATCCACAGCTGGAAAAAAACAACCCAGTGCTGACCCACAAGTGGGGGATGCAAGTGAAGGGTCCTGGCATGAGGAGCAGCCCAGGCTGGGTATAGAACACTCCTGGTGACATCTTTGCATCAGTGAATGCCAGGGAATCATGGAATGGAATTATAGAATATCCTGAGTTGGAAGAGACCCACAGGATCATCGAGTGGTGCCGAAATCTGCACATCCCTCATTCTGAGAAGCCCCTCCTCACCTTCCCAGCCTCCACAGAGGGGCTGACCCCATGGAAAGGGCTAAAACAAGCCTGTGGCAGCACCACAATGCTGGAAGAGGACGGAGCACCCACCTGGTGTGAGCTGGAGTTATTCCAGGGGCACAGCGGGGTTCCAGCAGAGAGACACGAGCTGCTCAAAACCCAAAGAGCCACAGAGATTTCAGCCCCCGTGGCTCTGTCTGGCTGTGCTAAAATTCCTAATTAAGCCCCCTCGTCTGGAGGATGAGGTGGCCCCAGCCGTTAAAACCCAGCCATGGCTTGAAAACTTAATAGGGGAAATTTAATGGATGAAGTCAATTGAATTATTCATCCCCAGAAAGCTTGTACAAATATCAAATGCTTATTAGCATTCATGCAACCTGTATGATCTCACAGCTCTGACAGATTAAGGTTGGGGCTAATTGCACCCGGGATGGCGTCAGATTTGGTGGTTGGTATTTTTTTAAAGCTTTTTTTTCCTCCCCAGCATGACAAAGAGAATTTCAGATCGATGCCATCTGAGATTTACCCTTGAAGCAGAGCCCCTGTGATGGTTTCCTTACTCAACATGGTGGTTTTTAATCCCTATTTGATTCCTGCTCCTCAAAGGGTGCCGAGGTGGCTCTGGGCCAGCCCAGATGGAAACAGTGCCCATCCTTGCGGGCTGTGGGTTTGCTGGAATGGAGAGTGGTGGGACAGAGTCTGGCTGATAAATGGACAGGACTGAATGGCCATTAAAAATGCAAAATAGAAATCGATCCAATTAAATAATCATGACTTGCATTTACCCGGTGCCTTTCGCTTCCGATCTTAAGCAAGGCTTGCAGACAGTCCAGGGGGAAATCGCTTAATGCTGCAGAGATTTAATCAACAAAATTAACACTGGCTGATGTTAAATAGTTTCTCTGGTCATGGCCAGGTTTGGGGATGCAGCTGTGGGGGTTTTGCATCTGCACATCCAGGTGAGCATCCCAAAAGAGGCATCAGGGAGCAATCCATGGTCACTCTCTGCTCTTGGAAAATTCAGTTGCAGCTTGATTCTCCCCACGCTGCCAGCATGTTCCTGCAGGCTCACGGATGTTTTGGGTCCTGATGAGCTTTGAGGGGTTTGGGAAGGTGTTTCTTTGTCAGAGGGTGGGAGCCTGGGCAGAGTCAGAACCGGGAGCAAATATCCAAACTCATTCCCGACACTGCCATGGCCTCAAGCCCTTCCAAATTGTTCTACACCCGCCTCTGGGTCACCACCATCAGCCACCAACCCCAGGGCGAGAGGCTTTTCCCCCTGAAGGCAATTCTGGCCTTTTCCAGTGAAGCTAAATAAACCCAGCAGGAAATGGCACCCTGAGTGTCCCCTTATGCCGAGGGACACCCCGGAGCATCCCACACGCCTCCAGGCAGGATTCAGCCGGGAGCAGAGGGATTCACTTCCCCTCCTTAAACTGCAGCAAAAGGAGTTTGCCATCCTCCCCAAAGCACTGTTAATCATGGATTTTATGGCTCTTTCCTGGAATTCCTCGCTATCCCGCCGAGACAGAATCATTATTTACAATAATGCTAAATGACTCTTAATTACAGCGGCGCAGGTGCTCCTCGGAAGCAGCCGGCACGGAGCTGGATCAGCATATGGAGACTCTTGGGTGAGGTGAGGGATTCTCTGAGCTCAGTGGGAGGTGGGAGAAGCCTCAAATTCCAGCAGGGATGGTTCACACCTGGGGGCTGCAGCTTTGAGAGGTTGAGCAAAGAGGTTTCAGGGAATGCCGAGCTCTGGGAGCGGGAGGGACACCTGGGCTCCCCCCGCTGCGGCACAAAGGGAGGCCACGCTTCCAGTTTATACAGTTTAATAGATGTGAAACAAGATACATTTCCTTTGGAGTAATGGATGCATCGATAACAGAAGATAAATGTGAATGCATAAATACGAGGCGGCACGGAAGGAACCAAACAGAAACGACTGGATGGGTTTATTCCCCCCGGATGTCCGGGCTGCTGCCACGGGCTCCTTCCTGCTCCTATTTCCCATGGCCAAGCTGTGCCGTGGACACAGGGCCTGCAGGAGGGGTGGGGAAGGGACAGGGACCAGAGGCTAAAAGAGAAAAATCAACCCCAAAAGCTGCAAAAAAACCCCCCCAAAGTGGTGTTAAAAGGTGACCTGGATTCCTCTAGAGGCTTCTGGAAGGGCCTTGGGAAAAGGGAACGTGTCCAAGTGTGGGTGCAGGGATGGGGAGGGAAGGGCAGGGAGTGCAAACTGCCCTGAGGGGTCGGAGTTGTTCTGCCATGAGGAGGACAAATCATCACCTTAAATGCTCACAAAGAACATCACCTACGACAGCTCTTTACACCTTTACACACTGTATCAATAATTTACTTAGAACTGCAGTAAACAAAATACATTTCTTAAATAATTTACTATTTATTTGTTCAGTTTTTTTTAATCTCTCTGTAAATGTAGTTTTTTTCCTTTTTTCATTAGTTTCTTCTCTTTGTAACACAAGAAACCGTCTTTGTGCACGTTAGTTCAGATTATTGCGACGTTTAACCTGAATTTCAGTTAAAAAAAAAAAGGGGGGAAAAAAAAGCAACAGGACAGTTGGACAGACAAGAAGAATGAATAACTTATTATTGCACTGGCTACAATTCAGTAGTGATTTGGTTTTTTGTCTGTAATTAGGACAACCTCTAAAGTACAAAAGAAAAATGAGCGAGACGTCAGAAGCATCGGCTGTGAGAAGAAGCTGGTGGGGTGATGGTGGAGGGAAGGAAGGGAAGCGAGGAAAGAGGAGAAACATTTGGAAAATGAATGGCTGGAATAATTAATTCCACAGAAAACCCAAGGAAACACCACCCATGTAATGCAAAAAACAGCATCTCTGTTTCTCTATAAAAATATGTGCATTATGAAGAGAGAGTTTTTGTGGGTCTATTTTTTTTTCCAGGGTTTTTTTTTTTTTGTTTCCTCATTTTGTAGCTCACAAATACAGGATTTCTATTTATAGAACTGCTGATATACAGACAATGTCCAGCTCCCAGCTCCCGGGCACTCCGGCGTAACGTGACAGCTCGAAAAGGTGCCTCGGGAAAAGTTGAGCATCTTTAAAAAAACAAAAAAACAAAAAACCAAACCCAACAAAACAACAAAACCCCAAGAGAATCCCCCCAAATCCCAACCGCCACCACCTCGGACCCGAATCAATGTGATCAAGGCCACGGAGCGGGGTGGGAGGAACGAAGCCACCCCTGCATCAACTCCACCTTCCCCTTAGAAAAGAAGCCCCAAAACCTCTTGCCAAATCCACTCCCCATCCCCCAAAACCCCATCCCCTCTTTCGTCCAGCCGTTTGTTTGGTTTCTTTTTCATTTTCTCTTGTGTGTGTGTGTGTGTGTGTGTGGGTTTTTTTGCAAACTTCCACAGCGCTTCCTAACGAGTGACCGCAGGGAGGGGAAGGCCCCGGTTATGCCACCCCTGACCCCTCAGTGCCCTCGCTCTGGAACCCCCACACTGGTGACAAAGCCCTTGAGACCCCCCCGCTCCCCCGGCCCAGCAGCTATACTGGGTCATCCGCGCCTTCTTCTGTGGCAACAGTCACGGGGCCCAAGTCCTGCTTCCGCAGGGGGCTCTTGGCAGTGCCCAGCAGCTCTTTGCTCCTCTCACCGTTGCTCCACTGAGTTTTTAAGTGCTCCGGCTTTTTCAGCTCAGTGTCCGGCCGTGAGTCCGCCGAGGCCGGCGTGGACTGGCCGCTGTCCAGCAGCTCCGAGAGGCTGCTCAAGGAGCCGCCGTCCAGCTGCTCGAAGGAGAAGTTGGGGATGCTGAGGTGCTCTCCGCGGCACAGGGGCTGGCTCTCCGGGAGCTCCAGGGATTCTCGGTAGGCCGGGAACTCGCAGGATGGGGTCCTCCTCCGCAGCAGGGTGTTCTCGGAGGGTTTGGTGCGTGGGGCCGCCCCGCCGTCATCCTCCATGGGAGGATCTATAGAAATGCAGGGCGGGCTCATCTTCTTCTTCCTCCGGGCTCCGTGGATGTAGTCGGCCTCCGGCTGGACGTGGGCAGGAGGCCGCTGCTTGTCCTCGGCGGGGTCCTGGAAGCCGCAGTCCGAGGTGCCGCCGGAGGGGCAGATCTCGATGGAATGGCGCCGCTGCTCGTCGGCCCAGCTGGGCTTGCTGAGGAAGCCCTTGGTGTCGGTGCTGTAGAACTTCTTCAAGTCCTTCTCCTTGCGGGAGAGGCTGCTTGTGCTGCAGTTCTTGAGGGGCACGGGGGACGGGGCCGGGGAGGTGAAGGGCGAGGTGGAGCGGCTGCCGGGGTCCGAGTGCTCCTCTGCCCAGTCTTTGGCCGAGCTGTTGATGTGCCGAACCTCCTCGTCAGCCAGGTCCGAGGGCTCGCCCTGGCAGCCCTCAGGGCCAGAGGGGCTGGCAGGGCTGGGTGGCCGGCTGGGAATGCCGTGCTGGCCACACGTGTGCTTCCGTGCCAGGGGGCCGAGGGGCCGGTGTGGGGAGGACGGGGGGGAGCGAGGAGGGGTGGCCGGGAGGGGGGAATGGAGAGGGCTGGAGGTGAGGGTGCTCTGGGGCTGCTTTGCTGACGGCTGGGGCTCTCCAGGCTCTGCTTGCAGGCTGTCCTTGCGCTCCTGAGTCTGTCCGTCCACCGAGTCCGTCTGAACGGCCTCCTGGAAGGGGAGGAGAGAGAGGTGGGGTGAGAGCCTGAGGATGTGCTGGGCAGCAGCATTTCCAGTGATGGACACAGAATTATAGAACCACACTGTGTTGGAAGGGTCTTGTAAGCTCATCTCCTTCCACACCCTGCCATGGGCACCTTCCACCAGTCCAGGTTGCTCCAAGCCCCATCCAACCTGGCCTTGACCATTCCCAGGGATGGGGAGCCCATGTTGGAGGGTCTAACACACCCCACCTCATCCCTGCCCCATCGTGCCAGTCCTGTCAGACCCTCCTATACAAGAGGATAAACTTCTGCTGGCAGGAGCCTTCGTGTTAAGGGCTGGCATCTGCTGGGCCTTGGTCTTGCTCCAGCCCCAAATCCTGAGCCAGCACAACCCATCACAGTGTAGGGCTCCCTGGAGGCTTCTCCCAGCACTGGTAAAATGGATTTGGGCACCTTCTCTCCATGATTTAGCTCTTATTTCCTGGAATAGCACAGCCATGAAGATGGAAGTAGGGAAAAAGGGCCTTCCCACGTGTCCTTTGCTGGGACAGGAGTACATTAAAATTTATGGCACGTTTTGTTCTAAAACAGGGACTCTACTCTTAGCTCCAAGCAAAGAAACCCAAGAGAGGACTGGGAAAGAAGGGAAGGAAGCAGGTGACAACACAGGAGTTACCTCTGGGTGCTCTTGGCCTCTCACCTGTCTGCAGAGCAGCTTGTTGAGAGCAGGAGACCGGGGGGTGCCGTGGGGGGGAAGGACCTTCCAGCGGTGCCGCCCTTCGTGGCCAGGGGAGCGCGCGGCCAGCAGCATCGACTCTGTGGGCACTCTCAGTGAGGAACTCGTCCCCACGGGCTGGGAGCGGATGGATGTGATGGATCCTAGGGCAGGACAGAGGGAGCAGTCATTGCTTGGCCTGGGGGCTCTCAAGGTTTGAGGCAGAAGGTTCAAGGGGGGAGTAAACAAAGGAGGGAGAAGGAAAAACCTGTTGGGCCTGGCTGAAATCCCGAACATCAGCGTAACCCTTGGGCGATGCTGGGATTAAAAACCCCTGTCTTGTCTCCTGCCTTGAACCTCAGCAGGGATGGCAGGGAGGTCACAGATGTTGGGGTGTCTGTGCTGGGCCAGGAGTTGGACTCTGATCCTTGTGGGTCCCTTCTAACTCGGGATATTCTAAAATATCTCTCGGAGCAGACACTGCTGCAGGCCCAGGGCACTTCTCCCACCCACCACAGCCCAGCCACCACCACAGGCTGTCCCCGAGGCACAGCTTGGCTCAGCAGGGTCCCACCAGGAGCTCGGAGCCTGCTCCAAGTGCTCTGACAGCCCTGAGCTGTGGACAGGCTGGAATCTCTCTCTTCCCACAGCCTCCCAGGCTGGGTCTGAAAGCAATCCCTCCTCCCCAGACCCTCCGTGGTGCTGCTTTACTGCACTTGGGAGTTGTTTGAGAGATCTGCTTCTCTGATTTTTTGGCTGCAGGATTTATTGTCCTCATTAGTTTGAAACCCAACGTCTGTTCCTCCACTGCTGCCCCACTACGTGTTAAAAACACTGTTATCCATCACTCCAAGAGATCTCACCCAGGGGTCAGGGAACTTGAACCTCTGACAAAAGCCATCCAGACACATTGCAGTTGCATTTCACAGACAGATTTGTTGGTGGGGAGAAAGAAAAGTGAGTGTTTAATAATTTTTCTTGTGGAGCTTTTCTCCAGAACACCACAGAAGGAACTCCCACCTCCACCCCACTTCTCCCCAGGTTTTTTTTTTTGGGCTCTCCTAGATCCAGAGTTTAAGGCTGAGTTTGTGCTGTTCATGTGCTATTCCAGGCTTTATAAAATGCTTTTTATGATGCAGAAAAACTCTGTCACAAACATGGTCATAAAATCTGTCACAAACATGGTCATAAAATCCAGACCCTATGCTCTACTCCCTGTCCTCAGTTGGAATTTCCTCCTGTTGGAAACTTTCCATCGAGCTCTCATATAGAAAACCTAAACCCCCTCCAAACTGGATGCTCAGGAACACTGAAGATCTTTGGAGATGGATATTTTTTCTCTTGTTTTTCTAGGCGATCAGGAAACTGCATCTAAACCCAAAATATCCTGAGGTCTGCTCATCCCACAAGATTTTCACTCTGTGGTCGGTGGAGTATTGGGAGAAGATCAGACATCCTGAAGTCCATGGAAACACAGATGCTCATGGGAGTCTCCATGGGCTCAGTTTTACTTGGATATAATTTATGGAACTGTGACTTGAAGCAGAGTTTGGGCAGCTCAGGAGCAGCACAGCTCAGGGTGCTGCTGCTTTTCCCACCAGGTAAAAAGTCATATCCATCATATCCCTGTCATATCCATCATATCCCTGTCATATCCATCCTATCCATCCCTCCAGTGCTCTTGGAGAGAAATTTGGGAAACATCAGGGAATTCTTGGTGGGTTCTACCCACCCCTGCCAGCGTCACAGCAGTTTTATATGGATATAAATCCCTCTTTACAGCCACTCCAGGGATGGAAAGCAGCCCCAGGAGGCCGCCCGTGAAACTCAACCTCTGTTTCCTTTCCTTTGCCAGGAATTTGCAGGTGAATAATAACAAACACTGAGCAGAGAACATGACCTGGCTCCCAGAGAGTCTGAACAAACACAGAGTTCCTTCTCCCAAGGAAATCAGAGCAAATCAGGCTTTGCAAACCCACTGAGCAGTTCTTGCATTTCAAACCACGCCAGATCAAAGGAGATCAGGCTGGGAAAAGTTCTTGGGAGCCACTCCAGGAGCACGTGTGCTTTTAGGGAGGCAGAGATTGTGTTTCATATCGATTTCCCCTTCAAACCAGCTCGGCAAAAGAGACAGAAAAGCATTTTCAGGGAAATGTACTCGGATGCAGGGGATGAGTGCCCCCTCAAAGGCTCCCTGCCCTCACGATTCCCAGATGACGGGGTCTCTCCATGGGGTCTCTCCATGACATTCATTACAAGGCCAGGCTCGGGAAGAGCCAGAGAGTGATTTCTAATCTTTCTGCTCCCAAAGAAACTCCTGCAGCTCTGAACTCAATGTGTGGTGCTAAAGGCACTGCCCTGAGGCTGCAGCCTGCCTGGAACGATGAGGAATCGTGCCGGAAGCAATCCCGACTGCGGCTTTTATTCCTGCGGATGTTATTGATCCGCAGGCAGGATTCAGAGGGAATGCACAGCTCCCTTTTCCTCAGCTAACAGCCTGTACCCTGTGCCTCCAGCACTGCTCGGGAGCCTCGCTTCTCCCCAAACATCTGAGCCACCAGCTCGCTCCTGGGAAAGTCATGGAAACGTGGAATTATGCACAATGTGGGAAACACTGGTCATGCTGATGGAATCAAATCGGAGCAAGGCCTGCTCAGGCCATGTTTGGGTTGGATGCTCCCCACTGAACCCCCCTGTGCAGCTGCTGTCTCGTGGTTGAAATCGTGGAATCGTAAAGATTGGAAAAGACCATCGAATCCAACCATTAACCCAGCACTGCCAAGGCCAGCACTACCCCATGTCCCCAGGTGCCACATCCACACATTTTTGGAACACTTCCAGGGA
Source organism: Falcunculus frontatus (assembly GCA_013398115.1). NCBI lineage: Eukaryota > Metazoa > Chordata > Aves > Passeriformes > Falcunculus > Falcunculus frontatus. Next base: position 733,898 of record VZRV01003333.1, on the reverse strand, counting down.
TGGTGACTCCACCACTGCCCTGGGAGCCTGTTCTGATACCTGAACACCCTTCCAGGGAAGAAATTTTTCCTAATATCCAATCTAAACCTCTCCTGGCAGAACTTGAGGCTGTGTCCTCTCATCCTGTCCCTTGTTCCCTGGGAGCAGAGCCTGACCCTGCCCCCTCCTGTCAGGGAGCTGTGCAGAGCCACAAGGTCCCCCCTGAGCCTCCTTTTCTCCAGGCTGAGCCACTTTCCCAGCTCCCTCAGCCGCTCCTGCTGCTCCAGCCCCTTCCCTGGACATGCTCCAGCCCCTCTTGTCACGAGGAGCCCAAAACTTTGTCTCAGAGCAGGGGAATCCCCATGGGTGGTACCTCTTTGGGCTTTGCAGGGATAGGTTTCCATCTCCACCTCGTGCAGGGGGAACGGGGCCTTTGCTGGAGTCACAGGCCGGAACATGTAGCTGTCGTTGGGCAGGGAATGCATCCGGGACACGGAGATCTTGCGGACTGTCAGCAGGTTCTGGGAATCCTGGGGCTTCAGGGAGGCTGCACTGCCCTGCAGAGCGAGGGGAGAGGGAGACGGGGTCACCTCAGTGGGGAATTTACAGGGAACTCCTTCCCTTTTTGCTTCCAAACCTTGTGCAGATGTTCCCATTGGGATCTTCCCCACAGGCCCCGGTGACTGCAGGGGACAGCAAAGTTACACCGAAGGGAGAACTCAGGATGCAGCTGGAATAAAGGGAGCCATCAGTGACCCACCACTCAGCCAACTCTTGGATACACAAAGAGAAAGGAAAGGCCAGGAAAAAGGGGCCCATCTGTTAAAAACACAAGAAATGCAGCATTTCTCACATTGTCCTGATCTGATGTTCCAGGGAGATGCTTTCAGGAGGCCTGAGGGTGATGTCCTCCTCCTCAAACAGAGGACAGAGGGGCCAAACCAAGTCCTTCTGGAAATTCATGTGTTACCTCCCCAAAACACACTCACAGGGCAGACATTTAAACACATCGACACCACTGCAAACCCTGAGGCCTCTCTCCTAAATCCTGGAGCGTTTTGGGCACCACTGACCCCTGAAGAAGGAGGCAGAGGGGAGGAGAAGACATTGTGGCAGTGAGGGTGGGGGTGTGGAGCCTGTTTGGGGGTACAAAAGGGGATTTTCTTTGCTGTCACTGAAGTGGGTCTGGTTGGAAGTGCCCACACAGAGCACACCACACACCTCAAATCTGACCCCTCTCAGGCACCTCACAGCAAATCCATCCTGGAGTCTCAGGAAGCTTTAGGGACACAAAGGATGTCCCTGAGGTGCTGATGGAGAAGCTGAGAGGTGATGCCATGACCTGGCCAAGTGCTGGGGGAGCAGGAGCCCCCGGGCCAGGCCCTGCAGCCTGGCTGGACACATTTCCCTCCCAGTTTCCCCTTTTATCAAACACAGCTAATCCCTCTGGTTTTCCTTTAACGTCAGCCTCCCAGTGACTGATTGAAAACATTTTCCCAGCTGCACGTCTTAAATTAAATGTATTTTGCTTTGCCCTGCCGGGCTGTTTTCCCTCTCTGCCAGCAAAACCTGGCCCTGAGATCCCTCAGGTTTAGAGCTCACCGAGGATCTGGTTCAATCTGTTTTTTAACTTGTATTTCTGGCTTAGAAATGTCTTTCCTCAGCTCCCTGAAGCCACATACCCCAAGATAGATTACTCCATGCTTTTACCCTCCGGAGTTTGGCTGGGAATGGGGGGGGGCAGCAGGTATTTACAACTCATTGGCATCCAGCTCTGCCAACTGTGGCTGTGCCCAGGAGCCCTCAGGTGCCACCCAGGGCTCTCAGGTGATGAATTAAAGCCTCAGCAGCCAGTGCCAGTTGGTCCCTGGCCATCCCAGCTAATCAGCTCCATCGGCACGGCATCACCTGAGCTGGGGGCAGCCGAGTGCTCGTTCGCAGCCCGGAGCCACACCGAGAACAAAAGGTCTCGCTCCACTCGCTCAGCACTCGAACACAAGGATCTCAGGATTTGGCTCTTCGAGCTCAGTTTGTCTCTGGCTGGAACAAATGAACAGAAAGCCCTTCTTGACATCAGCCACTCCAATTTTTAAGGGTTCAGCTGTTGAGACCTGACTGAATTAGGGATGTGAGCAAAATTCAAATGAAATAAGTGCTTGAAATATGAAGCATGGATGGAAAATTTATTGGCTCCCACCTGGAGAGCTGCTCTGGACAGTGAGGATGGTTTGGAGACACCACTGCTGCTCCTCCTCCTTGCTGGGAAACACCTGCTGCACTCCAGAGCCTGATCCCATTCCCTGGGAATCGTGGGCATGAGGGGTGATTGGGAGGGACTGAGCAGAGCGGGCTACAGCCCTTCTGGTTTGCTGGGAATCTCCCTGGAGCACCTCCTGAACTCCCAGCTCCGGGGATTGCTGGAAGCCTGAGGTGTTGATCCCCTCCTGCCTCTGTTTCCTCAGTATCATGAACAAGTTCTTACAATAACAGTAAAATCAAACCTGCCACCGTTTTCTCCACAAAGAAAAGACTCTGCCTGCAGCTCTTGGTTTAACATTTGAAGTCACACTGCTCACACATGGCCCTGCACACCAAATGCACATTTTAAGGGCTAAAAAGAGGATTTCACTCCTATCCCACACAGGGCTGATCCCTCTGGGACACGCTGTTTTCCCAGCTGGAAGGGACAGAGGCTGGAAAGGTTGTGGCTGTGAAGGGACAGGTTTGGGACAGTTCAGACAGAGCCCCAAAGCACAACACCACGATGGGTGGGACATCAGCCACCTCAGCCTGGTGGCCTGGGCTTGTGTGGGAAGGTGGCAGGACATGGTGGGAAGCGGAGCAGAAGGATGGGACCTTTTTCCCCCTCATCACCTCTCCCTGCAGAGTTTCCAGGGTTAACAGGAGGCTCTGCCTGGCTCCTGATGTGCTTGGGAAGTATTGGAAGATGAGGAGAGCCCAAGGAGAATGGACTCTGCAATCCCAGCCTGTGTGAAAGGATGTGCCCTCTCTTCCCCCAATTAGAAAAGCAACCTGTGCATTTTCCTGCAGGAATGTCTGTGAGGAACAACATTCAAATAGCCAATTCCCCATTGCTGTGTAACCAAATCTCCTTTTCCTTGCCTTAATGGAGTCTGATAGATTTCACAAAAATCTAATTTAATGTAATTTAATCTCCGAGCCCCCACTGATTTCGCGGTAGATTTATTTGTGATCATGGTGACAAAGCAATTCCATGTTCACTCTTAATCACAGGCTGCTGACATGGCATGAGACAATTATCTCACACCCTCCTTCCTCCCTGCATTTCTGATTGTTTTCCTAGAGGACTGATAGGAATCAGAGAGCAGGCAGTGTCTGGAAAAGCAACCCAGGAACCTCCAGCTTTTTGCTGAGGGGCTCTGATAATTCCCAAGTCATCCATGTCCTAAGCAGAGCCAGTGGGGAGCTGCAGGTTTACACCAGCACTGAATTGCTGGAGGATCCTCTGGAAATCCCACAGTGGGATTAAAAAGAACCTGAGCAGTGTCCACGTGAAGGGAACTTATCCCATCCCATGCTGGAGGTGCCAGGGCTCCCAGTGCCAGCATTCCCATGCTTTATGGGATTGCTCCCTGGTCCTGCTGCCCTGATAAATGACAAGGATGGGCTGGGACAGCAGGACAGGGATCTGTGGCTATTATGGCTCTGAACCTAAAATCCACAACCTGGGAATGAAGGGGAGAAATGGACTCTCAACCCTCCCCTGGAACAACACTCAGGATAGCATTTCCAGCAGCCTCCACCTCCGGGAGCCCTGGGAGCTCACTCAGATGGGGAGTGGTGGTGACATCCCTGCTGTACGGGGACTGGGACAGCTCCTTGTCTCCCATCCCTTTGGCTCCATGTGGAATCTGTGTGGAATCTGCTGGCCAGGCTGGTGGGATCCATCCCCTCCCCACCCCAGCTCTGTGTGGGCTCTCACCAGGGCTTGGTGCTTCCCCTGCAGCAGGGCCTTGGTGTGCTCCTGGTTCCCGTGCAGCGCCCGGCTCTCGGGGGCCACGGCCCCGCCCCTGCTCCCACCAGCGATGTTGGCTCCTCTGGACATCTCCAGCTCGATCTCAGCATCCATCTCAGCGTCCTCCTTGGCCTCCTTGTTGCTCTCCTCCAGGTGCTTCATCAGCACTGCCACCACCACGTTGACCAGGACGAACTGGGCGATGAGGACGAAGGTGACGAAGTAGACGGGGGAGATGACGGGCAGGTAACTGAGGCAGTGCTTGTCCTCCCGAGTGCATTCCCGCAGCGTGTCCTGCAGCAGGGAGGGACAGGGCAGGGATTAATGGGGCTCTGCTTGGGCTCCAAGGGCAGAAACACCAAAAGAACACGAAGTGGGTACAGCTGAAATGGATAAGAGAAAATACAGAGATCATGAATCACATCACCTACAAAGAGGGGAATGTGTTGCCCAGAAGTTGTGGATTCCCCATCTCTGGAGTGTCCAAGGCCAGGCTGGACAGAACCTGGAGCAACCTGGGATAGTGGAAGGTGTCCCTGCCCATGGCAGGGGGTGGAGTGGGATGAGCTTTAAGGTCCCTTCCAACCCAAACCATTCCATGATCCTGTGATTTTATGACACATCCCAAAGGCACAGGACACAGCACATGGTGACCCATGACAGCCAAAAATTTGGCATAATTTTCCTTAAATATTATAACCAGGAACAAAGTTTCATGCTGGGTGACTCTTAGGACAAAACCCTGCTTGAAAACACACCTGGCTTTTAAATGAGGAAGTCTAATTTTGATGTTTTAAGAAGAACCATTTTTGTTTTCACCCAAGAATTGCCTAAATCGGTTTGAAAGCTGTACCTACAGCTCTCTCGAGAGGAGGAAGTACCCAGAGATTCACACACCTTCATGATCCCATTCCAGTTGTCCCCCGTGGACACCCTGAAGAGGGTGAGGAAGGCCATGCCGAAGTTGGTGAAGGTGGCGTGGCGGCTCAGGCCTTCACAGGGATTCTCTTCGCTGCAATCTGTGGGACAGGGAAGGAGCAGCACATCAGCAAAGCCATGCTGGATTATCCAGAGCAGCCCCCAAAGCAGGGGGTCGCACCCTGAGCTATGTCCCATGGATATATGGCATCAGGGGGTGGTGACATCCTGCTAAGGAGGAACAGGGAGGACAGTGGGAAAGCTGTTTTCAGCTGGAGAACCCTGGGACAGGACACCAGGAGGTGAGGAAATGTTGTTGGTGGAAGTTTCATCCCTGGAAGTGTCCAAGTCCAGGTTGGATGGGGCTGGGAGCAACCCAGGATAGTGGAAGGTGTCTCTGCCCATGGCAGAGGGTGGCTTTAAAGTCCTTTTCAATCCAAACCATTCCATGATCTTATGATTTCTGTGATTTTCTTTACTCCTGCTCTACAGCCTCCTTTGTCTGTTTTCCTCTTGATTGTGCCCTTGCCTTGATGATTTTTTACAGGGTACATCCACCACGAGGGATATTTTCACTGAGATAAAGTGGAGCAATTTGACATTTTCCCCCTGAGAATTAATATCCTAATGAATGCAAATTGAACATATGAAATATCCATCTTCCCATAAAACACAGGCTCGTTAAATATCCATTAGGACAGGCAGCAGTGGCTCTTGGTTGGGCATTTCACTCTTAGTTAATTATTCGGAGGTAAATTGGAAGGAAAAATTAAAAAAATCCAAGAAAAACCCACAAATGACCAGTCCTGGGGGAGAGAGTGCTGATGGTTCTTGTGGCTGGTGTGGACTGATCAGGAAAAAGGAGGGAATATTCCCATTAAATTGGGCTGGGAAGCAGAGTCCTGCTCCAGAGGGGTTCCCTGGGCTGGCATTGCCCAGGTGTGTGTATGGAAACACTACAAGAGCCATTTTTCACCCCTGTGACTGAACAAATACACCCCCAACTCCAGGGATGGAATACAAACCCACACTGTTTCACTCGGGGTGGGTGCAGAACCAATTCTTTTCCTGGAATTTGTGGGAGACTGAAAAATAATTTGGTTTTGGTTGAAAGAATTATTCTGCTCTCAGGCACTTGTAATCTGAGCAGAGGGCTGGGCTCATAAAGGGGATTAATGACAGCCATAAACTCTGCTCAGGAAGGGCCCTGCTGGTGCTCCTGGAGCTCTAATTGGGATGGAAATGTTGAGGATGCAGACACAGCTCCTTCCAACAGCATTTTCCAGGCTGGGCAAGGCAGGGCTGGGTGTTTGCTCTGATTTTACTGATGGGCCCATTCCTGAGCAGCTCCAGTGTGCTCACACTGGAGGATTAATTAATGCTGGACAGCCAGGAACCACTGGATGCCTCCTGATGGATGGAGAGAGGGGAAGGTGATGCTGAGAACACGGGGCAGACAAGCCCTGGGCAGCTGGAAGAGCAGTGGCAGCCAAGAGCAGAGAACTGATGGGGTGCGGGGGAAGCTCCGAGCAGGGACGTGTTTATGGTGGCACCTCTCCAGCAGGAACCTGACCCCCATCCAGCTCTGCAGACTCATGTGCTGTCTCCAGTAGCAAACTTCCATCTTTGTGAACAAATCCATGCTGGGCAATGCTATTTAAACAGCAAATAGCTCCTCCACAGCCAAGGGTGGCGTTGGACAAAGCCCTAAATGTGTGTGTGTGTGTGTTAGACAGGTTCTGTGTTACATCCTCGTGTGTCAGCTGTGACCCTGAGATCAAGAGACAACTTTCATCTCCAGAACATGAGTGTGAAGCTGAGGAAGGCCCAAGAATGAGAGAGAGAGAGAAAAAAGGAAGCAGCCAGATACCAAATAAACATCGACCGGATGAAACGAGCGGCATTGGGCCCATTACTCACCGAGCTTGCCAAACAATTCCACTCCCAGGGCAGCATAGATAAAAAACAGGAGCATAAAAAGTAGGCCAAGGTTCCCTACCTACACAAGGAGAAAGCAGAACAAGGGTCAGGCAAGTCGAGGTCATGAATGAAATCACTCCATCACATTTTCAACACAAGCAAAGGAGGGTGGTCAGAGGCAAAGCAACTTTCCCTTGGCTTCCAGCACCCTGGTCCCTCTCAGAATTCTGCTTTAAGGGGCCCAGAGAGGTCTTTATGTGGGGGAAGGAGCAGAGATGCCCTTGTGGAAAGCAGCAGCTTCTCCATCACCCTCCACTTGTCTGGAATTTGGCCACCCCAGGGCACCCTGCAGGGCAGGGCTGCTGTGGGACCTGGGGCTCTGGTTTGGGTTTGAGGGGCCTTTCCCTTCTTGGGACTATGAGACAGCAAAAAGCCACAAGAGGAACTGGTTTCCAAAGGTTTCACTGGCATGGAGGGCTGTCAGTTCTCCAGGGAGAGGAGAACTCCCTGACCCTTTTCCTTTACAGGCTCCTCTCAACAAGAACTTCCCAGATTTTAGCTTCCCGTGTCCCACAGGAAAAGCCTTATCCCATACACCAACACTGCAGGTCCAGGTGCTGCTGGAGGTGCTCCAAGCCCCCCAAGGTGGCTGAAGGGGGTGACAAGTGACAGGAAAATGGCACAAAAGCTCTTCACACCACCAGCAGCACAGTTCTCTGTGCTGGATTCCATCCCAGCACAGAATCCAAGCCTCCAAAACATCTCCAAGAGCACATTTTTGGTGATTCAGGCAGAGAACACGAGGGGCAGAGTAACCTGACCTGCTACCACCTGCAAGGAACTGCTCACATTCATCTCTCCTGCCACTTTAATTGCTCCTGTTAGCAGCTCGTAACTGAGACAAAGTGAGTTCTCGGCACCACAAGCAGGATTTTATCCCTAAAAAACAAGGAATTAGGAGGTGATCCAGGCAGTCAGGCCCAGAGATTCTCAGTGATCTCTGAGGTGTATTTTAGGGAACTCTTAGTTTGGGAGAGTTTTCTTCTCTGAGGTGGCACAGCCACAGCGTTGTTGGGTGTTTTGATTTAATTTCATCAGAAAGTTTATCAGTGTGATATCTGTCACTATAAAATTAACACAGCTATGGCTGATGAAAGGGGATTTTTTATATTAAAGAAATGGGAATATTCCAATCACTCAGCGCAGGCTGTAATTGCTATAAAGCCTAAACTGGCTCTGCAATTTCCCTAACATTATTACCATCCTCCAGGGAATAATAAAGATAAAACAGGGATGTGGATGGCTGGGCTGGATTATTTCATCTGCCTCTGCTGCCTTCTGGAATAGCTTTTCCTACCTCACGTCTGCTGGACCACTGATGGTTTGGGAGACATTAGAAATGAGCAGGCACAAGCACAAACACAGCACACACGCTGCTGGGGAGGCAAACGAGCAAATAATTACAGGGAATTAAAATAAAAGTGATAAACGTTCGAGGTTGAGGTAACAGAGGAGGGTGCTGGATTTTGCTCTAAGCAGCCTGAATATTTTGATGCCTAAATAATCAGCCTTCAAACTTATGGCATTGATGAAATTCCAGAGAATTTAGGCTAACGTGGAAGTTATTACCAGGTTATGAGTCAAAGCTGTTATCTGGCTTTCAATGGAGAGGAGAGGGAAGAGGGAAGAGGGAAGAGGAAAAGGGAAAAGTCCTTTTCAGCCCATGGTCTCCACCAAGGCCTGAGCACAGAGAAGGAGCCCAGGCACATTCCCAGGGATGGGCTGAGGAGCAGGAGCAGGGTCAGGGGCTGAGTACAGGGAAAGCAGCCTGTGTGTGTGTGCCTGTGACCTTGGTGAGTCATTCCTGTCCTGCAACTCCACGTTCCCCTTTGGAATTCCCTCGGGGATACACAATTAATGTCTCCAAAGCACTCTGAGATCTACTGAGACCAGACAAGGAAAAGATAGCGAGTGAATCATGCTGCTGGAAGGAACAGGAGAGGGGCAGGAGCTTTTCTCCCAAAGCCTGTGCTGGATGCTCCACCAGGAACAGAAATCCAGCTCTGGGCAGTAGCCTCAGCTCTGGCAGCCCCAGCAGGCTCTGAGAAGAGTTTCTGGCTCTGAACAGCTCAGCCCAGGCTCCGTTATCCATCCAACTCCCCCTGACTCGGGCACAGAAAACTCCCGACATCCCCTCTCTCTGGCAGCCAGGGGCTATCCATCATTTCCTGGGAATCCAGTGCTCAGGGGGGGCTGTGGACTGCAGAGAAGCACAAATAAAGAACTTCTCAGAGATGATGTTGGTGCCCTGAAGACCTCAGAGAAGCCACAAGAGCTGGAGATGCCGGTGAGTATCTGTGATTCCTCCTGGACCTTCCCTCTGGGATGCTGGCTGGCAGCACTGGCCATGTGCTGGGATGCTGTGGGGACACGGGCAGAGTCCTCCATCCCACCCCGAGGGGCAGGGAGAGCCTCCAGGAGGGGCTGCACCCTCTCCCAGTGTATCCCAGCTGGATCTGTGCCCTACCACTGCAAAAGGCCTGGAATAACCTGCTCAGCTCAAGGGAAGGGGCTTCCCTCTCCCCACACCCAGCTGGCTCTGGGAGAGGCACTGATGGAGTTTGTGTCTCCTGCTGCCCCACTCCTGAGTGAAGCCACTTCCTCCTGTGCCTCCTCCTGCTCTGACATCCATTGGCATTCCCGGTGTTGACGCACTCAGCTCCCTGGGATGCCTGTCCAGAGCAATTCCTCATCAAATTAAGCTCCTGCCAATCCTTTCCAAGGCCATGAGTCCTCCCCATCTTCTTCCTTCACTCTCCAGCCAAGGCAATAATTGCAGCAGTGGGAAAACACAGCCTAATTTATGCACTAGGTCCAGGAGGAAACTGACACCTCTGCCTGGAAAACAGAGACCGTCTGTGAGAATTCCAGGATTGATGGAGAGACAGAATCTTGGAGGGTGAAGTCACCTCAGGCTGACCTGAACAAGGTCCCCTTTCTGTGTCCCCTCAGCCCCATGGAGCCCAGCCCCAGAAGCCAGCAGGATGTTTGTACCTATGGAATTCTGTATCACTGCTTCAATCCCTCAGGGATCTCTGCAGCACAGCCCTCACCTCCCTATCTCCCCAAATCCATCATCCCTAGTGCTGGCTGCTCAGACATTCCCATTCCTGCTCTCTGAGTTCACATCCCTGGGGCTCTCCAGGGTCTGGCAAAGACAGGTTGTTGTTTTTGCCCCCCAGCTGCAGTCAGACAATCCCAGAAAAGCTCTTCAGGAGCTGAAGCTGAGATAAGCCCAGGAATTCCAGCACTAAGAGGAGATAAACTCCAGGACAGGAGCAAACTCCAGGTCCTGCCCTTCGGGGCTCTGCTAGAAAGAGGAGTTCTTCACTTTTTTCTTGGCACAGAGTCCCTGTAGGGGCAGTTCCAAGCTTTTGAAGACAAAGAGGATTCTCTTGTCCAGCCTGAAGAGAATTAATGTGCCATCCACGGATCAAGCGAGACGAGAGAAGGGAAAACAACCCAGATCTTTTGATAGGGAAGTTCCACATCTTGTTGTTGTTGGAGGAGGGGAACTGGGCTGGATTCCAGTTGTCCTCTCCACCAGGCAGAGCTGTGGCAGCTCAGCAGTGACTGTGGATTCATTTCCACCAGGAGCATTTGAACCCAGCCGAACTCCAAATCTGCTACAAAAAGGGTGAACTAGACTTTGGAAAGCTGGGAATGGGAAAAGGACTAAAGGACCACCATCAAACAGGAGTCTTAGAGAGCAGCCTTTGCTTCCAAACCCAACAGCCACCAGATACAGAAGCAAGGAGATGATCAGTGATGGATGAGTGGTGTAATTCATTATTGAGCCTTAATGAGGACAGAGCTCAGAGAGAAGAGGAGAACACTTGAAGCAGGTCTTGAAAAGCTGCTCCCCACTGAGAGATTAAAGGAGTTCATTTCTCTCCTGTTCACCAGACTGCAAGAGATTATTTTATCTACCATCCCTCCAAAAAGGAGATGTGCTACAAAAAGAAAGCAAAATTACATCCAGTGCAAAACCAAACGTGGTTAATTCAGACTGAAAACACCAAATTTTTTTTAGCAGGAAGAGTAAACATGAATGTATTCCATCAGCAGGGGATGGCTGATTCCCTAACACTTTGAATCCTTGAAACAAGAACCAGGTGTTGGGGTTTTTTTCGGGGATTGAGAGGACATGGAGAAGGTGGGCAGAGAAGGTGCCAATTTGAGATTATCCCCTGACCATTCTTTCTGTCTCTGTGGCCTCTCTTTATTTTTTTCCTCTTCTCCATCTCATTTTTTCCAGAGATCAGGTGGAGGAGAAGGTCTCTGACCTGGCAGACAGAGGTTACCACACAAGGAGGGTGCAATAGGAACACTTTGAAAAGAGCAGCTCAAGCTCAGTGTGAAGTCCCAAAAGAGGAGATGAATCCTGTGACAATCTTGGATCAAAATGCTACATTCCCCCAAATTTGGGGATAATTGGTTCTCCAAGTGTTACTCAAATTGCTGAATAAAAATCAAATCCAAAGCTGATGAAAATCACCCCCCAAAAATGCAATGACAGTTCCTTGTCATCGTCAGCCCATAAATGGGCATTCTCCACACACCAGACAAAGAATTTCCCCCCAAACCTTAATGAATAAACATAAAATTAGCTTTTTTTGTCACTTAAAAGCCACATTCAATGAGGATTTTCCAGCTGTGGTTTTAGGATGCTAATTTAATTAGGGTAGGAACTCATCCCTTGCCTTGGAAATGAAAGCTGCAGCTTTATGAAGAGTGATGGTTGTCAGAGAGCTCTTCCTAAAACTCCCTTCTCATTTTCTGAGCTTCGCTGGAGGCCAAAGTGGCATTTTTTTATCTGCACGAGATCTGCTGGGAAAATCCCTGGGGGTCTTCCCTTTACAAGAGACCTCTCTTGGAATGCAAAGTGCAAGAACACCCCAAGGAAACCAAAAGCCTGGCCTGGAGCCACCCTATTGTTCGTGGGGGGGAGAGAAAACAAGGAGGGAGAGAAAATACGGTCTTGTGGTCACAATGCTTGGTAAATTGAAAAACAGACACAAATCCAAGGATTTCTTGAAATGCCAGCCCGGGGGTCAGGTTGGTAAATCCCTGCTTTAGTCTCAGCCAAAATCCTTCAGATCTGGAGAGCAAAGGGCAAATGCTCAGATCAGAAACATCTTCATGGCAATGATGAAGAGCAAAGCAAAGGGGTCTTTCCAAGGAAAAGAAATTCCCCGTTTTCCAGTTCTCTTGGAACTGAATTATGGGTTGCTTTGTACTTAAGAACAGAGTCCCGGGGTGTTTTTGGGTAATTCCATGTTTTCTCCTGATTCTCTTGTGGCCACTCATCCTCTGGAGGAGACTCTCACACGGTGTCAGCCCTTGGCTGCTCCTGGGATCCAGGGAATTGGAATGTGCAGGCAGCTGAGTTAACCCCAAACTGAAAGATGAGAGCTCACACCAGCACACCCACAAACGAGCAGAACACACTTTAAAAAGGGTAAGATTTACAAAAACCCTAAACACCTTGGAATTCTGATGGAGGACTGAAAGCCAGCAAGAAGTTTCTTTCCTTCTTTTCTCAAATAAACAGATCCATAAAAAAGCAGTCCCAGGAAGTGAACACATGCAGGATCCTATCAAATATCACTGAGTCTGGCAGGGGTGTTGTTCCTCTTGCAGCTCAGAAGAGTTTGGTGATTGGAGACCCCAAATCAAGATTTTAACCCTCAGAAGAATCTCCCCCATTTGCCTTTCTGAGGCTGCAGCTCCTCTGTCAATAACTGTGGTTGTTCCTGCCTCCCAAATCAAACTCCCGAGTTGGAAGCTGTCTGCTCCCAGTGCTTTCTTCAACATCCTTCTCTGTCCATCCCAGTGTTTCCCAAACTTGCCAGTGAAATCTGGGGTTTATCGGAGCTCTGCCTGCAGGAATTTGCTCTCTGGGAACTCTTTTCCCATCATTTTGGTTCTCCCATCAAACACACTTCAGGATGAGCCGTGCAAAACTCCGCTCCCAAGGCCAGGAGAAAGCTGAGACCCTCCCCAGGTGGCTTCTAGAGGCCACTGAACACGGAGCTGTCTCCAGGCCCCAAAGGCACTTGTGTTCCCAAGGGGGACACCCTCGGCATGGAGGAATTTTGGGGGCTTACCTGGGGCAGGGCTTGCACCACCGTGTCCAGCAGAGCTCTCATGCCCGTGGCCATTTTCAGCAGTTTCAGCACTGAAATGAGGAGCAAATCCTGCTCAGCAGGGCTGGGGAATATGGCAGGGAAAATCCCTGAAGGAAATCCAGGTTCAGGTCTGGCAGGGAGGGTTTAAATCTCTCTCACTGCTGTTTATTCACGTGGGAAGTTCTCTGCATCCCAGCAGGGCTGAACATCCCACTGCCAGTCCCAAGGGGAATGGATTCCCGCTGCCAGAGGGCAGGGTTGTGGGATATTGGGAAGGAATTCCTCCCTGGGAGGGTGGGGAGGGCCTGGCACAGATTCCCAGAGAAGCTGTGGCTGCCCCTGGATCCCTGGAAGTGTCCAAGGCCAGGCTGGACAGGGTTTGGAGCACCCTGGGGTAGTGGAAGGTGTTGGGGTTGGCACTGGATGGGCTTTAAGGTCCCTTCCAACCCAACCCATTCTGGAATTCTATGAAAATGGACAAAAACCTGCAAGAACTCCACTGTGCCCAGGCAGGAAAATGGGAGAGGGATGAGGAGACACCTCATCAGTGAAGAGCATTTTCCCAAGCTCGAATTGCCATCGCTTCCCACTCTGCTCTGGACCAGTATAGAAGGTCTGTGATCCCAGGCTGGAATCAGAATCCAGCCAAGGATGCCACTGGAAAACCCCACGGAACCCCCAGCTTGTCTCTGAGCTGACATTTCATGTTCCCCACTGGAACTGAACCAGCAGGGCTGGAAGGACAAATGTCCAAAGGGTTTCCCGGGGTGGCTGGAGACCCCTGGTGCAGGACACACCTCTGGCTATCCTGAGCACCCTCATGATCCGGATTATGGTGGGATTGATGGGAAGGGCAGCGTTCATCTCGATCTCCTCCAGCGTGATCCCCACGATTGACAGGAGAACTATGGCCAAGTCCAGCTGATTCCATCTACAAAGAGAGGAAGGACACACAAAATCCAAATTACACATGGATAGACATCCAAGAGGAGGGAATTTTATGTTAATAACAGGCAGCAGCAAATCCCAAATCCATCTCCTCATTCCCATCTGGGCCCAGGAATTTTTGGTGGTACAAAACCAGCTCGGAGCAGCTGGCACAGACATCCTGTGAGCCACAACATCTGGGAAGTGACTGGGAGCTGACTGGGAAGTGTTTCTGACCTCTGAGCTGAGCTGGTCAGGCCTGGTGGAAAGGGAGATACTGGGGGAAAAGATGCATCTAGAATTTTGGGAGATTTCCAGAATTCCTCCTGCAAAGCACAGCCAGCAGTTCTTAGGATTTTTAGTTCTTACACTACAAAGTCTGCACCCACAGAGAGCCCTGGGCTCTTCCTGTGTCACCACAGTGATGCTGCATCTCCCCAGCATCTGGCTCTGGAAGTGGGTCAATCCAGCCCTGAATCCCAAATCCACAGGGGTTTTAAATGCTCTCACCTGTCCTTAAAGAACCTCCGGAAACCAAAGGCCACCAACTTCAGGAGCGCCTCGAACACAAAGACGATGGTGAACACGTAGTTGCAGTACTTGAGGGCTTCATCCAGGGACTGAAAGGAGAGATCCCAGTTAGGTCAGCCCAGTTAGGCCAGCCCAGTTAGGCCAGCCCAGTTATCCCTTCCTAGACCCCCATGGAGGGACGGGCAGGGAGCAGGGTGAGAGAAGCACAGAAATATCAGGAATAAAGTCATAAAGGCTCGCAGAGCTCACTAAATCACCCAGCGGGACTCAAATAAAGGCTCAGCCCGTGAGTCAAACAAAACCCTCCAAAACACCAAGATTAGTTCTGCTAAAAATGTCAGGTTCAAGCTCAGTGCACAAATTGTTCAGTCTGGGCCAGACACAAAAAATTCACCCCTTCCCCATCTCCTGAAGATTCCTTGGTCTGAAGTGCCCAGCCTTGGGGAGAAGAAAAGCCTCGATGGATCATTTCTTGATTCCAGCCCTCGGGACAAAGGCTTTGCTTAAAAAGCTCAGAAAAATAAATAAACCTTGGAGATGGATTAAACCTTTCCTTCTTGAAAAATGGGACATCTCCAGAGCTGGGCAAAGTGTGTCCATATTTGGTGCAACGCTCCCACTCTCCACGGAGCCGCTCTCGGAAGTCAGGAATCCACAGTGTTTATACTTGAGGATGATGAGTGTTTATAATGGATTTCATTGGAGCTGTGGGCCAACAATAGCAAAGGAATCTTATGGGGCCTTAAAATAGAAAACTGGGGAGGGAAGCAGCTCTTGGGGTGAGGAGAGATTGGGGGACAGGAGGGAGCAAAGGAGAATTTAGTTCAGTGTAGCACAGGAGTCTGTATTTCCAATAAAAAATGGGAATTACAAGCATCAAAGCAGACAAAATTGGAAAAAATGCAATAGAGGAGTCTGCAAAGCACCTCTGAGGAAACCCCAGGGCACAGGAAAGCTCTTTTTGTCCCCTTTGTGTGATGCCTGGGCTTTGCTGACCCCACACACACAGTGGGGTCACCAGGGCACGGCCATGCCCTGATTTTTGGGAATGAGAGCCGAAAGTTTCTTCGGTGTTGGCAACAATCCCTATTTTTGTTCCAGGGCCTGAAATGAAATGGCAGCTTAAAAACCATGGGACAATTTCCTATTCCATCCAAAGCCTGAGCCTGACTTCTCCTATCATTTGTGACCGTTTGCAGTTGGATTTACAACTCTGTGTTAAGTGAACGTAAACCAAGTGTAAGTAAGACCTAATCTGGATAACCAACATTTCCATTGGAAACAAAGGAATTTTCCTGGTGTAAAACACACACATACACACACGTTACCCTCTGGCTCAGCATCCAGGAGGCATTTGCAGGTTACCACGGAATGCTGGAAAAGGAAATGCTGAGCCAGAGCTTCATAAACGATAATGAAATGGAAAATTTATATATGGACAGCCCCCATGATTTATGTCAAAGATGTTCTGAGGGGAGAATGATTTTATAATATATTAAAAAAGGGAGGATTGGACTTTTAAATTGGTTTATTTGAAATTCATTGAGGAAAAGAAACGCTCTGCACGCAGTAACTCCAAGTTTATATCTGTTAATGGAATGTTCTAAAACTCTGCACTGTTTTCCAGTGTGAGGCCCAGTCATGTCTGGGATCAGGAGAGGAAATATTTGGATTGGTCTTTTCCTGGTAAAACCTTAATTCACTCTCCATTAGCTGGGGTTTTTTTTACCCAAAGCGGGGGAAATCAAGGTTTTGCCTGAGGCAAGTGAATGGCAGAGCTGGATCAGGATGCCCAGGCTTTCCAAGGACTGGGAACGGCCCCGGGGGCAACATGATCCCGAGGGAGCTGTGCTGAGGGGCAGCTCCTACCTTGGGCTGGTTGTAGTGCTCCATGGACATGGTGATGACGTTGACGCCGATGATGAAGGTGATGAAGAGGTCGAGGTAGTGGCTGGTGCACAGGCTGTGGATGTATCTTCGTGCTGGTGAGTAGTCGGCGTAGTAGGGCCGGCGCTGGGCTTCTGCAGGGGACACAAAGGCAAGGGGTGAGCCAGGAGGGCTGCAGGGCTGCTGGCCATCAGTGGCTGGTGGCTGCAGGCTGTGATGACCCACGTGGCCTGAGGGTCATCTCCCACCTGGACACGGGGTGGAGAACGGAGCTGAGCAAACCACGGGAAGCGGCCGAGTGATTCCTGAGTGATTCCGCCTCCCGGGAGCGCCCGGTGGGGTTTTTGGGATGAACCACCTCTGGTGCCAGCCAGGTCCTTCCCTCTGTCCTCCCCTCATGGAATGGGAAGCAGGCAGGGGGAGGAGGAGGATGGACACGGGACCCAAAGCCAAGGGAAAAGCTTCAAACCCAGCAAAGCTTCAGCTGCAGGTGAGGGCAAAGCTTAGGGCAGGACTCATCTCTCCCAATCCTGCTGGTGCCAGGCATATTCCAGGTGGGAGGAGAACATGTCCCGAGCTCAGCTTGTGTGCCAGGAGGTTTTTGGGGTGTTTGGAAGGCCTAAGGAAAAGCAGCAGTGTTGTGGCAGGGCATTCCCGAAGGCTGGGAGCACACAGGACACGGCCACAAAGTGCTTGGCTCTGCCAGGACAACCAGCACAAGCTCCTCTGGAAACATAATTATAAATTTGTATTTATAAAATATATAATTAAACAATATATCCAGGGCTCATGGCATGGCTGCATCTAAAACCATTCACAACCACATGAATTTTAGATCTCTGCCTCTGGTTGTGATCCCTCCTTTTTTTTCCCTTTGAAACAGGGAAATTTCTGCATGTGCCCAAATTCCTGGGGCTGTTCCAAGGAGGGTGTTTGGACCCTGGGACTGCATTTACTGCGTGTGTCTGTCTCAAATGAAGCTGTGACCACAGGGATGGCTGTGGGCACTGGATGGAGTCAAATTCCTTTCAAACTGAAGCAATGTAAATATTCAGGGTTTACACAAGGCCAAGGCAGCAGTGCTGTGGGTTTTACAAGTGGAAGAGACACTGAGGTCACACCAAGTCAGAGCAGGATTGCTCTTAACAGCGAGGAGGTTTTGCAAATATTTCATCAAATTCAGCTTTAAATGCATGAGAAGCTCAAAAAAGTTGCTTCACCTTGAAAATAAGGAGGGAAATCAGTTCAGAAGTACTCAGTGCCCTTCTGAAATCCATCTCCTGCTCCTCTCATCCTGCTAATACCTTTCAGATGGAAGGACTCTTGAAATGTGGGAGGTTTTCTTTGTGGAGCAACTGATGCCAGATTAAAATCCAAAACTTTAACATTAATTGGATAAAGGGAAGCAGAATCTGCAGGTCTCTTTCAACTGCATCTTTTTTTCTGGTAGTTAAAAGTACAGTGGAGGCATTTGAAAAACATTTCCTCCTGACCAGGGTCACCAAGGCTTATTTTTTTTCTGCTAAGGGGTGTGGAAAAACAAGATGAAAGCAACCAGAGCTGGTTTTGAATACACTTTTTTTTCTGTTGCTTTCATGTGCCTTAATCCTACGAGTCATCTTGGACTGCTGGGGCTGTCTCTGCTACTGAGCCCAGCCTGCCTGCAAAATAATAATAAAAACATTGCAGGATAATATTTATTTCAGCCTGTATGATGTGCTTTCATGTGTGCTCAGGATTACAACATCCTTGTCCTTTTTAAAAAAAATTTTTTAGGAAATGTCTTCTTGGGAGTGCAAATCAACTCCTTGGGAGGTCTGAGAATACTCTTAATAGTTAAATGTTATATTTATTAATGAGGAATGGTTGATTAATGGATTTCAGGACATGAGCAGGGATGGGTTGGCAGCACACAAGGAAAAGAGGTTGCAGGTGGCTTTAACCACCCTTCGCCTGCTCAAATGCCAGATTTATTCACTATTCAGCGAAATATCAGGTGTTTATTCTATTTTATAAACTAATTACACAAGGAGAATCACAAGAAGACATTTTCCACTGTCAGGCACTGAACTGAAAACCTTCTGAATTCCCTGGCAGCAACACAGCTCCTTCCTTCCATGGGCTGGAGAGGAAAAAACCAAGGAGGAAGCAGCCAGCCCCAAAGGTGGGTCTGTCCTACAGCACAAAGGGGTCTCACAGGTCTCTCTCAGCACTGCCCTGGCCTGCCCAAATTCCTGCTGGGAAAACTTGGGACAGGCTTAACCTGAGGGAGCTCTAGGAGAAGCCTGGCTCCTTTAGGATGCACACAACCCAAAGCTTAAGGGACAGGAAAGGAATTCCCCCGGGGGGACACATCCAAAGCCAGGCGGGATGGAGGTGACAGAGGTGACAAAAACCACATGCAGCAGGGCCATGCTCAGGAGGGCCCCATGCAGTGTCCACTCAAGGAGATGCTGCCCGTGCCAGGCTGGAGGAGGGAGCTGGGATGTGCCCGAGGAGCTGGGGCTGGACTGGGAGATCCTGGGAAGGCAGAGGGGTTGCAGCGGGGTGGGAGCAGTGGGGGAGCAGCCCCACAGCTCTGGCAGGAGGGAGGCTGCGTTCCAGAGCTCCACAGCCTCAGCTCTGGTCATTCCCAATCCCTTCGGGAAGTTTTACCTCTGTTGACAGCACAGAATGGGCTCTGGGCTCCTCTCAGTTCACATTTTAAACTCTTAGAGAGAATTTTAAGTCCCCAGATTGTGTTGAGGGTTCACTGCACACGCCCTGACAGCTGCTGGCACAACCAGAGCCCTGGGATCGGTGGGAGAACCTGGATGAGGAGGACACTGCTCTGTGGGATGTGGGCACAGCAACCAGGGGCCACCTGATCCATTATTAATCCCAGCAGGCAAAACATGACCTGTGCCTTGGTTTCTCTGGGAAAATGGTTTTTGGGATGAGACTCCCGTCAGCCAACTGGCAGATTTCTGTTGTCACGGAATCATGGAATGGTTTGGATTGGAAGGGACCTTAAAGCCCATCCAATGCCACCCCTACCATAGGCAGGGACACCTTCCACTATCCCAGGGTGCTCCAAACCCTGTCCAACCTGACCTTGGACACTTCCAGGGATGGGGCAGCCACAGCTTCTCTGGGCACCCTGTGCCAGGGCCTCACCACCCCCACAGGGAACAATTCCTTCCCAGTATCCCATCTAACCCTGCCCTCTGGCAGTGGGAATCCATTCCCCTTGTCCTGGCACTCCATGCTCTATAAATGCTCTCTCTCCATCAAGCACAGACAAGTTTCCCTTCAGCTGCTGGTTTGAACTGGTGGAAATGCAGCAGGGAAAAAAAAACCCCATCAAACAGATGAAAAAAAGGAAAATCCCAGCCCTTCCTCCCCCCACTTTTAGATGCTGGCTGATGCCTGAATCTCACCTCTCTGCAGAGTATTTAAACTTTGCTTGTGGTTCTGCTGACATGAAAATTAATGAAGCACCATCCCCTGGCTTAAAAGCATTTTTAGTTGGCATTACAATCCCCAGCTCCAGTTCCTCCATTACAACGCTCTGCATGAAACATTAGAAAGCCCTAATGGGGTTATTCATGCCTGGAACAGAGCAGCTCTGTACCTGCAGCTGCCTGGAAAAATAAGCAGCAGGGCTGGATAATTCCCTGCTTGGAAACTCTGAACACTCAGGGATACAGCACCCAAAACTGGAGCTCCAGCTCAGATGTTTCTGGTGAATACAGAGAGGGTTGTGGCACCGAGGGGATGCTGAAACTGAAGTCTCACCGTGTGCCACCTTCTAGAGAAAGGTTTGCAGTCACTGCTTTGAAAGGCACCTCTGCTGGGGCTTAAAACGGCCTCGTCCTTCCACAATTCCCAGATCTGCTGGGAAAAGCCTCAGAGGAACAGATTTGTGGCCACTCTCCTCTCACAGAGTGGAAATCAGGAAAAAGTATTTCTGAATTCTTGGGTTTTGGGGTCTTCCCAAAGGGACACCACTGGAAGTCACTCTGCTCCCAGCTACAGCCTTCCCTGGGCTGGGATTCTGTGATTTCCAGCTTTTCCTGCTCTGCTTTCAGCCCCCAGTGTCACCCAGACCCCCCTGCAGCGTTTGAAGTCTGGAGCTGACCTGACACAGCAGATCCAGGAGGGCTGGATTTGACCCTGGATCCCAAAAGCAGAGGAGATCAAGCTGATCCATGTGTTTTTAATCAAAACCTTCAATCTGGGGAGGCTGCTTTCAGCCTGTGTCTTCTGAGAAGCTCATTAAGGGCTGAGAGCAGCAGGATTGTTAAATTACACTTGGATATAATGGACGGAGCAGGGACTGTGTCAGGAAAAATATTCTGGTTTATCTTGAATTTTTTTTCCCTCCACATAAAAAAGTTCACTGAGCAGTTCTGCCTTTAAAACCACATCAAATGCATTTCTCAGTGTCCTCACCCCCTGCCCTCCGCTCTCCTTGAGCAGAGTGAACCTGCTGCCAAGCCCTTCAGCAAAGTGGCCCTTGGATGGGAAAGAAAAAATGTTTTGGAAAGGTCTGAGGTGGTGACAGCAGAGAATTGAGCTGAGAGGGACCTTCCTGCTGAAAAATCCCCCCAAAGCAGGTGGTGAGTCTCACCTGAGAAGCAGCTGGGTCCTGCTGCAGGGCTGTGTTCTCCACAGAGCAATCCCTCTGCCAGACTCCAAATCCCAGATCCAGCCTGGGATTGGTACCCAGTACCACCCAGGTGAGGTTTATCCCATTCCCAGGGCTGTGTTCTCCATGGAGCAATCCCTCTGCCAGGCTCTAAATCCTGGATTCATCTTGGGATTGGTACCCAGTGCCACCCAGCTGAGGTTTATCCCATTCCCAGCCCCGAGCCCAGCCTCCCACAGCTTCATGGTGCATTTCTGTGTGCTCAGGTAGGGACAGATCCCCCAGCCCTCAATCCCCAGGGGACATCACACACAGGGGACAGGACACACAGACAAGGTGCCAGGCAGACAGCAAGCCCAGAGAGTGCATTTGTGGCCTAATTCTCGCTCCTCTCCTGATCTCTCCAGTGCTGGGAATGGTGACTGAGTTAAAAGCAGGGACCTCTGTCAGCCTTCCCACATTGCTCACTCCTCTCCCTGGGCTGACCAGGCTCTCTCCTGCTGCTCCACAGGGGTGGCACAGAGCGCTGGGACACACGGAAGCGGTGGAAGGGACACATGGAAGCAGAGGAAGCTGCCAGCTGCTGTGACCATGCAGATCCCCCAGCTCCACGAGCACACACACCCCCCACAGCCACAGCTCACATCTTTCTGAGTCTGCCACGGTTTTTTCATCAAATCCATCGTCTTTGACATCACCCAGGAGGTGCAAACCCCTCCCAATCAAAACAAAAAAGAATCCCTTAAAATGGAAACAGCAATCTTCCCAAATGTGTACCAGATATTTGGGTTCACCTTGTTAACAACTCCAGTGTGGATGCCAGGCTGTACCTGCAGGTAGAGCCAGACAATTTCAGGGAACCTTCTGGAAGCCCAGCACATGGCCAAATGTTTCACTTCTCAGCTGCCCTATTGACTTGATCCCCTTCCAGAAATCTGTCCTCCTCCCTGCGTGCTCTCCATGAAATGTCACAACCCTCATCTGTGCAATGACTGGTCCAAAATAGCTCCTTGGAGGTGGTAGATAAAGAGGGACAATGTCACAGTGTCCATCACTTTGACAGGGACTGGCTCTTTTTTGGTGTCTGAGCTGTGGAGTCACAGCCAGGCTTTAATAAGATTTATTTTGTAATCAGGAACTGAGCTGTGCCTCCATACCTGTGCCCCTGTTTTCTCTGAGGATGCTTAAAATTGCTTTATTTTTTTTAAACTCATATAAACTTTGAGTCTATCTGAATGTGTTTTAGGTCAGCACTTTGGGGTAGAAGCTGCACAAGGAGGACCCTGGGGAGCCTGTGACTGATTTCCCTGTGCTGGAAATGCTGCCTTCAGGATTTCCACCCTCAGATTCCCAAAGCAAAATGGGAAAAGGGGAAGGAAATTGCATTTGAACTCTTTGAAATCTCTGGAGAGAGTCAGTGTCTGTTTGAACTGGATTTCATTTTAAGCCAGGCACTGAACTCACAACTGGCCAAAATCAAACGGGCTTGGCTCTCCCTGTGGTGTCATTAAGGCTCTGTGGGGACAGCAGTGCCACCATTTAGTGCCGAGGTGTCCCCTGGCTCTAACAAAGAGCACCAGAGGAGCAGCAGAGGGGCTGTGAGGGACACAGCTCCTGCCTCAGGCCTGGCTGGATGCAGGGAATGGGATGGGGTTTCTCCCAGCAAAGCCTGTGCCTGCTGTGTCCTTGAAGCTGGGCTGTTTTTCCAGCTGGAAGTGGATATCCATGGCTTGATGTGTGGGAGACAACCAATTTGTGACAATATTCGGGCCTTCCAGGAGACCACAGCCAGGCAGAGTCACAGCACTGCTGCAGCAAACAGGGCCAGAAAAGCTCAGCCTTACCCCTGACTAAGCTCAGCTTTGATCTCAGTGGCCAAGCCAGGTTTCCTCACTCCTCAAAAATGCCTGGCAGGCTATCCCTGCTCAGTAAAGCTTCTGGGAAAGCTGTGGCTGCTCTCCTAGCAGTTTTCCTGGGAATGCCCACTTGATGCTAAAGGCAGCTGGTCCCAGGTGCAGCCTGCCCAGGGGAGGTGGGAATGAACAGGTTTGGGGCAGGGAAGGAGCACAGGCTCAGGTAGTTTTTGGGTTTGATGGTCCCTGCTAGATCCACTGAGAAGGAAATTTTGGCTAAAGGCTTTTTGTTGCACCCTAATGGCCCTGTCCCTTGCCAGTGTTCCAAGGACAAAATGAGTCCCAGGAGTGAATCCCAGCCTGGAATGGGACAAGCATCTCTTTTCATGGACATCTCCCCGAGAGGAAGTGTCCCTCCAGCCCCACCCTGGGGCTGCCCTGCTGTCCCCAGGCCGTGGCTCTGCCCATGCCCCCATGCAGTGTCTGTGGCATGCGGGGCCATGCTCCAGGACTCCCAAACAGCATCACCACTCTTTTATCTAAGAAAAGAATTCACAAATCAAACCCCACCACCATCCTCGGATGCAGGCGGCGCGTTAAGGCACGGGGGAGCCTCGGAGTGGCCTCCAGGCACAGGGGAAGCGTTGAAGCTGTTCTCCCCTGTGTCCCTCGGTGCTGGGGACACCGTGGCCTTGCAGAGTGTGACAGAGGACTCTGCTGGAGGAGGATTTTCTCCCCAGCCAGGCGAACAGGTGCTGCTTCCCACCAGCTCATCCAGGACGATCCCAGGGCGTCGCCAGCCCGCGACTTAAGGCACCGCCAAAGAGGTAACGAAGCAACACAACCTCCTGAACCCCAACAAAAAAAAAAAAAACAAAGGAAAAGGAAATCTCGCTTTGGGAGCAGGCAGGGCTCAGAAAGATTTTGGTTTGTAAGGCACTCTACCGACCAGACAGGTACATCTCCTTACTCCTGCGCTTTTTCTCCAGGCGGCGGAGCCGCTTCTCCTCCCGGCGCCGCGCCTCCTCCGCCTCCTGGTGCTGCCGGCACTTGTGGAAGTTCTCCACCACCACCCCCACGAACATGTTGAGCACAAAGAAGCTGACGATGAGCAGGAAGGAGATGAAGTAGAGCAGCATCCAAGGGTTGTGGTTCTGGATGGGCTGGGGGAGGTAAGAACAAGGGAGAAGCAGCACAGGCGAGGAGGGTCAAGTCAGGCTTTTGGGCACTGTGGAGCAACAAATTGTGTGGGGAGGAGGAGAGGACTGGGAGGAGATTTTTCCCAAAGCATTTTCCTCCCATTCACCTTCTCACTGACTACAGTTTTACTGTTTGGTGTAAACCCACCCTAAACTGCCTTACAGGATTTAATTATTTTGGCATTTATTTCACACAGCTTCAGATAAATCTCAGTGGATGAGCATCATCCCACCAGCAAGATT
Source organism: Falcunculus frontatus (assembly GCA_013398115.1). Classification (NCBI taxonomy): domain Eukaryota; kingdom Metazoa; phylum Chordata; class Aves; order Passeriformes; genus Falcunculus; species Falcunculus frontatus. The sequence goes on along the minus strand of VZRV01003333.1, from coordinate 709,623 downwards.
GTTTCAGCTAAAGATAGGCTACAGATTTTGAATTTTTCAGATGTGGGCTCCTGGTTGATGTTTCTCAGTTGTTACCAGACATTCAGAAGTGGGGGGAATTAAGTCCAAAGTGTTACTGTGGCTCCGGGTGGGTCCTACTCATGGGAGACTCGACTTCCCACGGAAAATGCCACGTAACCGACAAACTGAAAGCCTCTCTCACAGCATTCCTGGTGGTTTCCCATCCTCGAGTACCCTCATTCTAATTCAAAACCCCATTAGACCATGCCTGTACTACAGCCACTGGAAAAGCAACTCCAAAGAATGGAAAGCTTTGGCAGCTCAATGGTAATTGGGACCGCAAGGAGGTTCTACAGCTCTGCTCCTTCCTGGGACTTGAAAATCCCTGGATCCCCCAGGCCTGAGGCTCGAGAGAGCAGCACAGCTGGGCTCTGCAGGTCAGGTACCTGTTGGTCAATGCCCACGGCGTCCAGCCCATCGTACATGATGTTCACCCAGCCGTCCTTGGAGGAGAGGACAAACAGGGACATCAGGGCCTGGAAAATGGACACAAGAGGTTGGTCTTGCCTTTCAGTCCCCAGAGAAGAAACTCCCAGCTCCCCCTGTGGCCTGGCCTGCTTTTCAGCCAGAATAAAGCACCTTATTTTCTTCATTTGCAAACAGAACAGCAAGAAATGAAGAGACTGAAAGGGGCAGTTGAGGGAATGCATCCCAAAGCAGTGGCTTTAGGACAACACTCCTAAAAACAAGGAATTGTACAACCTTAGCAAGAGATCAAGTGTTGATCTGATCCACTTTTACTCATTTAGGGTAAAAGAGATTTCCAGATAAAGTCATAGAATGACTAAGGATGGAAAAGACCTCTAAGATCACTGAGTGCAAATATTAACCCCCTGACAGATGATTGCAACACCAATTTTGGAAACTTCCTGTGATGGAGGCTCCACACCCTCCTGAAGCCACACATTTCAAGTGTTCATCCATGAAAAGCTGGCAAAGAAAAACCCTGCAGGGAGGACTTTACCTGCCCCAAATTGTCAAAGTTGTACTTCCTCCGGACCCATCTGTAGTGAGCGTTGGTGCAGTCGGCCTTCGTGGTGATGTTTTTGACATCGGGGCCATCACAGTAGTAGAACTTGCCTTTAAAAAGCTGCATTTGAGAACACAAATAAAAAAAAAAAGAACAAAAACTAAGCAGCTTTGAAAAGTCTGATTTATCTTTCATTCCTTTAGAGGAGTTCATCAGGGAGGTCTGTCTGTTCTCCTAATCCTGAGATCCTTGCTAGGACCAGGTGCCAACCCCATCCTGGATCGTTTCTCCTAAAGCCTGGCTCTTCTTCCCTAACTGAAGTCTTCCTTTGGAGGCATTTCAGCTCATTATTTTCCACCTCAACCCCAGCAGCTGAGAAAAGCAGCTTTTCTTTTGCAGCAGTCGCTTAGAGCCAGCCATGGGGAGGGAAATACTCTACCTGGACCCCTAAAATCCCAAAGATAATGAAGAAAGCACAGCAGATGAGAACAATATTCCCGATAGGCCTCAAGGAGGAGATCAAGGTTTCCACCACCAGCTTCAGACCTGGGGCTCTGCTGATGACTCTGGAAAAAAACAAGACAACGAAGCTTTTAATTGTCCTGTGATCACCCAGCTGCTTCTCCTCTGCTCTCTGAAGCTGGCACAACCCTCCTCTACCTGCAGGCAGCGCTCAGAGACAATCAGGGACTTCTTCAGACACCCAGAACATCACCAGTCACATCAGATGGAATTCAAACAGTGACAGCTGAGCATGGCGAGGAGGGGCAGGATATCACAGAGTTCCCACTTGTGGTGTGTTTGTACCTCAGCCCAGTGGGGTGATCCCTGCAAGGGCTCTGATCCCAGCACAGGGACACAGGCAGGACCCTCCTTCCTTTCCCAGCACATGAACAGCTTCCCAGCAGGACTGGAGAGCACGTCTGGTGCTCCTTCTGCAGTAGTGGCCATGACAACTTTCCAAACCAAGTAATTGGAATTTGTTTCCTAATTAGTTCCTGAACTGGCTCATAGCTAACAGGAGCCTGTGATCAACAGCTCCACAGCCAAAGGGTCAATCCCGTTGGGAAGCAGCTTCCTGGTGTACTCTGAGGCAGGGTTTGGGTGTTATGAAGAACAGGAGTGTTCTCTGCTTTCCTGGAGCAGAGCCTGGGGAATGCACTGCTCTCCCCTGGGATGTGTGAGTGGAACCAGCCCAAGCCAAGCTTTCCTGGGAAGGGCCAGGTGGGAGTTTTGCCTGGAGAACATCAAAGTTGTTTTTAGGAGGGGCCTGTAGAGGGTGAGTCCTTGCAGGGAGCTGCAGCTCACACAGATAATGATGCCTTGTGCCTGCCAAGCCCAGAGAAAAGAGTTTTGTGCTGCAGCATTTCCACAGGGTCTTGTTTGAGAGAAATCATGTGGAGACTGAACTGCACCTCCAAAGTGTTAGGAATGGTCCCTGGAGTCATCCTGTGCCGTGGTGAGAAGTGATGAATTCCTTTCTATTCATAGGATCTGGCCTAGTTATTCTCAAAGACCAATTCCCTCCTTCCCCCTTCCCTTTCCTGATGAACTGCCTGTGCCCTCAATTCTGTTCCCACTTATGTGGGTCACACAGGGTGACTTGTCCAGGGTGTCCTGGGGACCCTGGTGCCACCAGCAGAACAGAGAGGAGACAGAAGCACTGATTTACTTGGCACTAAGGTGACACATAGCACAAAGAGCTGTTGTTCTTGAGGTCTAAAAGATTCCCTCTTCCTATCACTCTCACAAGCACGGCTTTGTCCCAGAAAGTTCACAGGTTTTTGGAGGTGACTGTCTCATTCCCCTGAAATTTCAGTAAAAAAAGGCTCCTGTTTCTTGCCAAGCAGGATGAAACCGTAACAGGAGCTGATACAAACCCCCCTCAAGCATTATCACTCTTTGTTATTGCATAATCATAACCAAAATACAAATTATCTTTACTCCTGTTCCCAAATACTGAAGCTCTGCCCTCCTCTGCCTTGCTGAGGGAGGAGCTGCTCTGCAGGGATGTTTGGCAGGCTCGGGAGAGCAGGGAAGGATGCTGGAGCTTATCAAATCCTCATCAGCACCTGTTCAACTGCAAATCCCTCTTTGCTGGGGAATGCCTGGGAGGTTGTGCAGCTGAAGAAGGAGCCAGAGTGATTTGGAAAGGGCTGATAAAAATGCAGTGTGGAGGAGGCTCTGACTGCACTCACAGGAGTATGACAACACCTCTCACTCCAAACTCCAGCCACTCATATCCAAGCTGGAAAAGATGAATTGGAATTCATTTCACTGTTTTCAAACATTTTCACTGAGTTTAGAGCTCCCCAAAGATGCTCCTACCTGTGTTGTATTTCAGTTTTTCGTGTTATTAAGCAAGACCTTGTGCATTTCCCAAACTCTCTGATTTATCAGCACATACCGGAGAGGTCTCAGGGTCCGCAGCAGCCTCAACACACGAAGGACTCCCAGGATTTTGGCTCCTCCTGCTGATGCCATGGACACAATGATGTCAATGATGGATACAAAGACCAGGACTCCATCCAGGACGTTCCAGCTGCTCTGCAGGTAGGTGTTCTCCCCAGAGAAAAAGCCAAGAGCTACCACCTGCAGCCAGGAGAAGGGAGACATTGGAATCTTCGCCCAGATCGTAACTCTGTCACAGTCTGGTCGTTGCCAGAATGTGCTCTGGGCCATGGGATGAAGCTCTAATTACCTTAACCATCATTTCAGCCACGAAGATGGCAGTGAAGATGTAATTAGAGACACTCAGGAATATCCTTTCCTGGAAAACACAGAACAATGAAGAGAGGCAAGTTAGAAACCCAACATTTATCTTGCAGGGTCTGGTCCTGAGGAGATGAAGACCTGGATGGTGGATGGAGGAAGGAAACGCCTCTCACCGTGCTCAGGGGGTCGATGTCTGGTCTCTCCAGAGCTATGGTGATGCAGTTGAGGAAGATAAAGACCAGTACCACGTGGTCGAACATTTTGTGGGCAATGACCTTCTGGCACATCACTCGGAACCTGCAGAAAGGTGGGACAAACAGATCCTTCGGAAGTTTGGCTCAGGAATAGGCTCCTCCCCAAGAGCCTTCTGCAGCTGTGCCACCAGCACCAGTCCAGGTGGTGAGGCAGGATCTCCCCAGGCTTTGGCCATGATTATTATTAATTATTAATTGTTATTAATGCTGGCTAAACCCCTGACAGCAACGGAGTGAACCACACAGTTCTGCCCACGCCGAACTGAAAACGTTACCTCAAAATCAGGAACTGGATTTCTAAAACTCGGAAGGATTTTTCCCAAGGGGAGACTCACTAGAAATGCAGTATTCCATTACCTCAAGCACCTGCTGGGCTGGAATTTCACTGCAATTTCTTACCTGTTCTGTGGGGAAAACAAGTAGAGGGACCAGTCCTCGTGAGTCTTGCACCACCGGGGTTTGTAGGGCTCCAGGGCTTTGCGGATCCGGTAGCAATAACTCTGGATAAAAAAGAAGAAACACCTTTTCTTCCTCTTTTATTTTCCTGCCTCTTAAACTTTCACAGTGTTTTTGTGGAAGGAGGGGGCAGTAAATGGCTTTTCATGGTGTCAATGGGCAGTCACAGCTTTTGGGACACAGCTGTGGGGGCCGTTGTCACATTTGTCCATGAAAATAAGGAGGAAAGTGGTGAAAAAAGGGGAGCAATGGACATGACAAAGCAAGACTTCTAGGCCCAAGTAATTTTGAGATAGAGAGTTGCGCTGAACCCAAACATACCTCAAACAACCACAAAGGCTTCAACCAACCAAAAAGTTAAGTGGAAAATATTCCTTATAGGCTTTTGAGCTTTCATGACACCAAGCAGCTCCTGTGAGTAAAGCCATTCACCTGTTGTGTCTGCAGCTCATTTTTGGAGGCATCCTGGGCCAGTGGGACAATCCCAATCAGCCCAAAAATGAGGCATTTTTGGAAGAAAGGAAGTTTTACTTCATGGGACACCACTGCAATGTCACAGCCCAAAAAAGATCTCTTAAAGAAGGGATCTTTCAGAAAGTAAAGGCCCATCCCTTGGCTTGGGATCACTGTTCCCAACTCTAGCCTTGAGGAGATAACACATTTCCACACCGGATTTCCAACCATCCTTCCCAGAAATGGAAAAGCCCCTTAAAACACAAGCACCCAACTCCCGCAGCACTCACATCCTCCATGTCATCCTCGTAGTCCAGGGCATCCTCCTTGTGGCCGTCCACCCTCAGGAAGAACTCCCCGGGGCCATGGCCCATCTTGCCGTTGCAGTCATGGAACTCGGCGGGCAGCAGAGCCGCGGGGCTGAGGCCGAGCTGGCGCATGGAGGGCACCCGGAGCAGCTCGGGCAGCTCCAGGGAGCCGCGGTAATCCAGGGATTCGGCCCGGCGGGGCAGCGAGGGCCGGCTGAGCGTGCTGGACTTGGCATCGTCCGAGTCGTCGTCCGTGCTGCCTTTTCCCTCCCCGGACAGGAGGGACTCCCGTTCCCCCGACTGGTTCTTCTTCTTGAGGCTCGGGGCCCTGCCCAGGCTGTTCCAGCTCGAGCGGCGGCTGCCCCAGTTGCTGCTGGTGCCCCAGTTGGCGCAGGGGGAGCTGCGAAGGCTGGACTGGGAGAGAAGCAGATGTGGGAGGGGGGGTTTGCAGGAGGAAGCCAAAGGACTGGGGAGTTTTGCCCAGATTGGTGAAAGTCAGGTCCTCCCCTTCCCGCTTTTCGCATCGCTCCGATTCCAGCCTTGAGACGGGAGCAGCCGGCCAAGGCCGCACTGAAGGTGCTCCTGGAGTACCCCTGGAGCACAGCCACCAACCCTCTGTCCTGGCAACATCAACTCTCCATAAAACATGAACCCGAAGACACCAGTAAGTGGCGTTTTGCTGAACTGATGTTTTCTTTCCTCACTTTCAAGTGGTTTCAGCTCACAGCTTCCCTGCCTTCCAAAGGGAACCTGCATCACCTAAGTGCCTGGTGGGAATTGTGCCCCTGGTTGTGTTACTTTCCTTCCATTTGCTGGGTGAGGATGTGGAGTGAATGTTTCTCCTACACAAATTTCAGCGCGTGCCGGTGCACTCGCCAGGTATCAGGTAATTCCCAGGATGAGAGAGCTTAAGGTCAGCACAGAAAAGCCAGGAGGAGAACTCCCTTTTCCCTCCATGGCTTTCTCCCAGCACAAATCAAGGCAAACTGCCTTCCTCCTCCTCCTCCTCCTCCTCCTCCTCAGTGCCGGCCAGCTCTCCCCTGACTGCTTCATCTGCCTTGGGCTGGTGGCACTGCCGTGCTCGCCGGGAAAGGATTGGAAGGAAGAACATCCCTCTCCAGCAGCTCACAATCCCATGAAAGCCCAAGGCAAACAGCAGTCAGCTCTGTTTTCTTTTCAAAGGCATTAGGTTGACTAAGCAGCTTAGCAAGGGGGATGGTGGCTGTGCCTCGGCGTGAGCAGCCTTCACGGTCTGCTGCCTTGATTTGAACATGATCTCGCAGTTATGGAGCAGAGGAGTGGGACGGATGAACAGCGGCAGAAATCCACTTTGCCTGGTGCCTCTGCTCCCTGTTTGCACAGAGCTGCCCTCCCCTGCTGCAGGCACAGCTGCCAGAGCAGCAGCTCCAGCCAGATCCTGGTGCAATCCAGCAGCTCATCCCTTGTTCCCTCTGTTTCCCTCCAACAGGGCTGTTGGAACGTAACCAGAGCTCAAGGGAAAATGCTTCATCCCCCTGACACAGCGTAAATTCAAGATACAACCCCAAAACACCAGGGGGGAAACAGGTCCCATCCTCACAGGAGCACCTGACAGCTTCTCCAAGACATCCCACATGGCCAGTGTGGTTGGAAAAGATTCCTGCTCCTCCTCTGAGGGGGTCGGTGGGGTCACTGCATGAACTTATGCCTTCTCTAGGGTTATGTCTCTCCAGTGAGATGGTTTGGCAAGGGCTTCCAGGGAGGCACCAGGCAGCAAAAGGCTGAATCCCGGCACATCCCTGTTTTCCCTTTTCACACTCACTGTCCTTGGCTGTTCTGTTGGCACTGCCCTGCCCCAGCACTGCACACCCCGACTCTGTTCTCCTCCCGCCTTTCCACACATTTCCCACCTCCACCACCCTTCTTTTTATTTTCCAGCAACGTCTGTCTCAAATGTCTCACACGACTCTGAGCTGAGCTCAGTTGGTGCTGATAACACCAAACTTGTGGGATCAATCCCTGTAAGGGCCATTCCCTTGATCCTTGTGGCTCCCTTCCACCCCAGAACATCCCGTGACGTGGAAACAAAGACCCGTGACCCCGTGCTCTGTGTCACTGAGGGGGACTTGTTGGCCACAAGAACCTACCAAGGACTTCTGGTCGTAGCCCGTGGGGTCCAGCGAGGCGTTGCTGCCTCTCCTCGAGTCCCCGAAGGCGTGCAGGGAGTCCAGGTGTGGGGAGCACTTTGGGGTGGGCATCGGGGTGGCTGCCGTGCGCATGATGATGGGCGGGGGCATGGCCCCCCTGCCCTCCAGGTGCCCGTTGGGGGTGACAGCCAGGGAGTACATCTTCATCTCTGCACAGGAGGGGACAGAGGACACCACTTGAGGGGACACTGCTCCTGGGGACCTCCAGGAGCTCTGCCAAATGGAGCTGTGGGCAGTAAGATCCCCCCCCCACTGTGTTGAAAGGCATTGGGTGAATGTCACAACCTCTTAAGGGGCCTTTGGAAACTCAGTGCCCTCCAAAGGAATCATGGAATTATAGCATGGCTTGGCTTGGAAGGGACCTTGAAGGTCACCTCATCCCATCTCATCCCACCTCCTCATTCCAAACCCCCTTCCATGGGCAGGGCTGCCACCCACTAGATCAGGTTGCTCCAAGCCCCTGGAGCCTTGAGCACTTTCAGGAAGTTTTGCTCTCTGCTCCTCAGGATTTAGAGAGTGGAATTACAGTTTTGGGTCTGGCAGAGAATTTCCAACTTGAATTCCACCTAGGAAGTTCACCTCCTGTCCGAGTCATGCAGAGCTCCACAGGGATTTTTATGCCTTTGTGATGTGCCTGAAGTTCCCTTGTGGGGAAGGCACTCAGCAAACATTGAGGACAGGAAATGGAAGCTGCTCTTACAGCCCGATCCACAACAGAAATCCAGTGGCACAGCACTGTGGCAATCCCAAAAATCCGCTATTTTAGCTGTATGGCAAGAACAGGCTGCAAAAACCAAGATTTCCACTGAACCAAACCAGACCTAACACCCCCAGCCCTGTGGAGTCCCGTAATAGAACCAAAGGCTGGTGTCAAACCCCAGACTAGAGCTGAACTAACTCCTCTTTTACTGGGCTGAGTGGATCCTGGTTTCATGTCAGAAATCAACTGATATTTCAGAATCAGCCTTAGGAGGGGGAAGGATCAGCAGGGAAGCAGTTTGGGTCTGCAGGGAGAAATCCAAGCGAGTGCCTTACTCCTGCTCTGTTTGCTCCACTGGGGGCTCTTGCAATAAAATTTGCTTTAACTGGATCTGTTCAGCTGCTGCTTTGTGCACAAATCCCTGATGTGCACCCCAGAAATCCGTGGGGACACTGTCATTCACCTTGAGGGTGGAAATTTCAGCTAAAATTTGCTAATCTGCCATACACATCCCTCCTGCCTGTGTGTGTTATACACCAAGAGCTTTGCACTGGAATTGTCAAAACCTTTTTGCTGTTGAGTCACCAGCTGGCCCCTCTGAGGCTCATGGGGACACACAATCACCCCTGGACTTGGACTGACAGCACGTTCAGCCCTGTTTTCTGTTTCTGTGTCTCCTGAGCAGAGGTGACAATATCCGTTTCCCCCAGAAATCTCTAATTATTTGAAGCTGGTGCAGATTTGGTGCTGTGGGCTCCTTCCCAGCCATTTGCAAGGGACATTTGATCACTCGGTGTTGGGGTTTTGCTGCCTCATCTCCAGACTGAGCAGCTCCATCACCTCCTTGTGACCCAGCTCTGCCTCAGCTTCCCCAACGAATGATTCTGCCCCATCCTCAGCTGAATTCCATCTGCTCCCCACAACCAACATTTCCTTGCCTGAAACAAATCCTGGTTTAGAAGCATTTGGAGGGATCCTAACAGAGCCCAAGCTGGGAATCGAAGGAAGCAGGAACTAAAGTGGCTCCTGTTTACCATCATTCACTGTTAAAATGTGTGCTCCCTTCTTGTCACCCCTCTGGCTGCAAAGTGAAGGCTGTCACCTACAATTCCATGTTTTCCGTACACCAGCACAGTGTGGGCCTTCCCTCGAATCGATTGCCAGACCCTCCTGGAACACAAATGAGCAGCAACATTTTCCATCCATCAAACCTCACCCAAATGCATTTTGTGTGGGAAACCAAAAGGAACAGATGAGAACATGATTGATTGGAAAAGCTGCCGAGAAGTGGGGTGAGAACACTGCTGTCAGCAAAGCACTCTGTGGTAATGGTACGGGAGGAAGGACGAGACGCAGCTAAAAATTTCTTGGGGAAGTTTAAATTAGAAGAACATCTGTCTAAAGGAAATATCAGTGCTCATTTAGCTTCCCCTACACTTTGCAGAGCTGCTCTGGTAACTTAACCGTCAGATTAATTGCCAAATAAACCGGATTCTTCCACTTTCCGTGGGAAGATGTGGAAGCAGAGTTGTAGCTCCCAGATTCCCAGGAAAACGCAGAGACAAAACCCCACCTGTTGCTCGGAGGTCTTTCAGCTTCTCAAACTCATCCTCAAAGTTGGCAGATGTCTTGTCCTCGTCTGTGTCTGACTTGTTGGCATCTCCCTGCAGAGAGGAGGAGGGTAATTAACAGACCCAATTAATATGGGTTCCTCAGCAGCTCAGAGCTGCCTCTGCTCCCTGTGGTTGGTTTAAGCCAAATTCCCTCTGGAATGATCCCAGGCAAGTCCCTCTTCCTTGTTTTCACTCATTTGGGAACTGGGACAGACAGGATGATGCTGTGGTTGTCATGATGTCCCCGCCATGTCGCTGTGCTTCCTACACTGCTCCAGCCTCCTGGAACAGCAAATCCCAGGGGAAAACATCCCAGAGCAGCTGGAATTGCAGGAACGACTGAAAAACCTGGCACGGTGGGGCTCCTTGTTTGCACTCTCCATGATCCCAGCTGAAAGCACTTCGGGTTTGATGTCAAAGGATGTCAGAGGGTTTTAATTCTGCATTTGACAGCACTTTAAGTTTGACTTAGATCTGGAAACCCTGATTTGCTTCCTCCGTGCTGGCTGGGAACAGATTGTTTTGGGCAATCTCTCGGCAATCTGTGGCAGAGGGAATGAGGCCAGTTTGCCTGGTAGCCCTGCACCATCTCAGGACAGGAACAGCCACCCCCACCCTGCCTTTCCTCCTGAAGTCCAGCTCATTTCCCCCTTTGTACAGATCTGCTACCAAAAATGATCAGCCTGGGACAGAGGAGCTGTGCTCAGGCTCTCCTTGCTGGGGGAGGGATTCCAGCAGAATGTCAGCAGGACTCTGGCTGGATTCCTCAGGACTGCAGAAATCTGTGCAAACTGATAGCAAACGGCTGGATTAAAGGGCTGATCCCAGAAAAAGGAGCACAGTTCCTCACCCAGTGCCTGAACAAATCCCCACGGCTTCCAGAGACACGGTGCTGAAGTGGCAGTGAACTTCATTTTGTCTGTGATTTATTGCGAAGCGCTGCAGCCAGGATGACTGAAAGGCTCGAGCTCCCTGATTCATCTTCTCTGTTTCAGAGCAGAACCACCAGTGCAGAGTGGATGAAAGATTTGCACAATTTTAGAAGGTTTGTCTGCTCTCCCAGAGCAGCTCCGGGGGAGATTTCAAAGTGACATGGGAATGGTGTAAGCACAAATATGCAATTATGGCCCTGTTTGAAGTCTGGCTACTTGTGCTAAGCACAAATGTACTAAAAATGGCTTTGTGGCCATTTAAGTCTGCTCTCTTCTAGGAAAACTCCTGGCAAACTTGCTCCAGAGGCAGAGCAGGACCTGGGATCAGGCTGAGAGCCTGTGCTGTGGTTCACAGGACAATTTTTAGTGTCCTTGCTGAAACCCTGCTGATGGTTTTGAGTTGAGAGCAGCTCTCAGGTACACAAATCTCCCAGGAGTCCCTCTCCAGATACATAAAAGAAACACCTGAGCAAATGGAGGAGAAATTCTCCTCAGAGACTCCTGTAACTGCTCAGAACACCCCCTGTCAGAGGGCAAAGTCAAAGAGGTCAAAACAAGGATTCTGACTACATTCCCAACGTAGCAACAGGACCCGGGATGACAAAAGAAAACCCAGCTCCACTGAGAATTCTTCTTTGGTTTGCTACCAGAGCAACCTGGTCCGGTGGAAGGTTCCCTGCCCATGGCAGGGGGTTGGAACCAGGCCTTTAAAGTCCCTTCCAACCCAAACCACTCCAGGATTCCATGATTTCTCAGTGCAAGGCTTGAGAGGAGCCCTGGCAGCTGAAATGCAGCCCTGAGAAGGGTTTTCTGTAATTCCTCTCCCCGAGACAAGCGCCAAGCCCACAGGCCTGATGTCAGGTTTGATAATAAATGGGAGTGGAGAGCAAAATGTGCCCTGCAAATGTCATGCCTGTGGTTGCCGGCCTTTGGGAAGGCAGCGTGGGGGGAATAAGCCAGGCTCGGAAAAGCAGAGCTTACACACATTTAAATCATGGTCCATAACAGCTCTGAAAGGAGCCATTAGGGCTGAGCAGGGAAACCACAGCCATTTGTCTGGAGGGGTAATCAGGCACTCAGAGAGTTCTGCCCAGCTCTGGCTTCACATCAGCAGGAGGTTCAACCTCCCAGAGGGCAGGGCAGGAACAGGATCAGTTCCCTGCAAAGCTCCCTGCGGGCTGCCAGGCTGCTGAGCAGAGAAAACTTCTGCCTTAAAGCATCATCCTAAATATCTGAGAATTTCATGTTAGGAACCTGGAAACGGCTTTGGAACAGCCATGCTTGTGGCCTTAAATATCCCAGAAGGGACAGAGTTCCAAGGAAAGACCTGGACTCAGAGGCAGGTCTCATCCTGCCTGGTCCCCAGGACTGGCTGGAACATGTGGAATCACAGAATGTGCAGTCATGTATAGCACATAGTACTTCATTCACCTCTGGAATGATGGTATTCCATGGAAAACAGGCTGGGAAGGGGTAAATATCCCATTGTGAGCACTTCTCCCACACAGGTGGCTTCATGAGGGGAAAGTCTTGCTTAGCAACCCTGATTTCCTTTTAGGACAAGGTAAGCAACCCTTGATTTAATCTTTTTGGGTTTTAGTAAAACTTTTAAATATATTGAAAGCCTGAGTTCCACCACATAGAAACACAAACCACGGGATATATGGGAGATTTGGTGGGATTAAGATTAATCCTAAATTATTTCTTCTAGATCACACAGCAGGCCATGTAGAAGATCAAAGTCCTGGTCCCCCAATTCCCATTCCACATCCAGTGGGCTTTAACTGCAAAGATTGATTCGGAAGAGCTCCACGTGCCCAGCACAGATCATCTGCACCCCTTAAATTTGAATTTAGGACTGCAAAGATTGATTCAGAAGAGCTCCACGTGCCCAGCCCAGCTCATCTGCATCCCTTAAGTTCTCATTTCGGGCTGACTGCACGGGTGGATGCTTTCCCTGACATGGCTCATCCCCACACATGTGTGTGAGTTCTCTGCCCCTCCCTCTGCCTGGAACTCTCACCTCTGCCTGGAATCCTTCCACCAGGATGGCCACCAGGAGGTTGAAGAGCACGTAATTGCCAAAGGTCATCAGGGCCACGAAGTAGAGGGCGGCCCATGAGGAGGTGGAGGCCATTCCATTGTACAGCACCACGTTCCAGTCCTCCTGAGTGAGGATCTGTGGGGAAAGGGAAAGGGAAGAGCCTCAGTGACTCCGCTCCTCTGTGCACAGCAGCTGCACTGAAATCCTGCCATTTTCCCTCTCCTTCTGACCTTTCCTGAGTCACACTCGCAGGTCTCATGAGATGAGACAGCAGAAATTGCCTTTATTTAGGTCTTTGCATGTGATTTCAGATCACATTGTAGGAATGTCCCTTATTTAGATCTTTGCACCTCTCCTGGCCAAGCCTCCCCTCCCTGCAGGAAGGTCTGGCACTCCCCTGCCCGGAGAGGACTGGTTCAGATCCCAGATACCCAAACGTGAAGGATGCACTGTCCTAATCCCATTATTCCGTGGAGGAATTGCCTCTTCTGATAACCATCAGCAGATAACAGACCTGAGGCCACAGATCTCATCTCCTTTCAGGCTGCTCTTTAGAAGGCAACTGGAGCTGAAGGGAAGGGTAAGGAACAGGATGTTTAATGAGATAAATGACATTGGGTGGCTCCAGAAACTCAGGGAAGCAAAGTGGTTTCTTTTAGGTAAAAACACTGGGTAAAAAAATACCCATCACCGCAAAGCCTTGCTCTGAGGGATCTTCCTCAGGGATTTTCACTCTCCAGCTTCCCTGAAGCGCAAAAATCCTGGCGGCCTTAGAAAAATGGATGACAGGCTCATGTTCCACATTAATTCTTGCAATGAAAATGGCCTCAAACCCCCTGAACCAAGGTGGCTTTGGGGACAGCAGTGCTGCACTGAGTCATGCTGCTCAATAACCTTCCTGGGACACAGGACTGAGCCCTTGTGCTCTGTGCCAGCTGCATTTCCCAAGGGATTGGTAGGAGATATGCAGCAATCTGTGTGTTGGGAAGGGAAAAATGGGAATCTCTGAAGCTGGGGCTGATTTGTCCTCGTTCCTTTGTAAAAATTTATCTCCACAGCGAAGGCTCTGGACTGGTTTCCACCTTGAGTGATGCTGTGCTGAGCACCTACTCTGCCTTTACAAACTTTATTTCCACTTGTTGCACTCAGATTCTAAAGCCTGAGCTTTGAAACATGAAAGTCTAATCTTTATGTTTAAAATATCCTCGAAATAGCAGCTGATTCCTCTGTTGTGGGACCTGCCAGGAATTTCGGGCACAAACCAGAACCTGGCTGCAGAGGAAACACAACTTTTTATATCAAGGCTTTCCCAGCACCTCCAGCTCTGATTTGTGAGGGGATTTGTCACTCCCAGTTACACAGAATGGTTTGCAAAGGGCGTTTTTGGGGCAGTGAAGGAGACAGATCTGCAGAATAGGAGCAGGATGGGCAGCAGAGAGGAAAATAAAGATGAATTCTCTCCTTAGACTTTCCTTTTCCTGATAAGAGATATGAGCAGTGCTGATTTTGAGCAGATTTCTTTTCCATCAGGGCTTATAGAAACACCATCTCTGCCCTAATAACTCTATAGCGCTGCTTCACTCCAAGCTTGACACGTCCTGGAAGACTTTTGTGCAATAAAAACTCCTCATTTTCACCCTTAAAACATCCCCGAGGACCCAGAGCTTACCTGGAACACGGTCACAATGGCCCAGAGTAAGGAATCGAAATTCTTCCTGTCTGGAACTGTGTCTCCCGTGTCGGTTTTCAGGCTGAACTTGCATCCAAAAAGATGCATGCCAAGGATGCTGGAGTGGGGAAAGAGGGAGATGGGAGAAACATGTGGGTGAAATTTTCCACTCCCAGTGATTTTTTGACCCTGCAATTTGGCTCTCCTGCCTCACATTTCATTCCAGCTGTCTGCACTGAAGGCAAATCCAGGATTTCCTTTGTCTGGAAAAATGACAAACCACAGTGCCAGCTCCCTGGTTTCCAAGCAAAGGATCCTGAGGGGCATTAGGGGGTCAAACACACAGAAATCTTGGGGTCTGTACAACTTCCATCCCAAATTTAACACTGGTAGGGTACAGTCAGTGACAGGCACAGCTCAGGATCCTCTGAGGGGCAATTACTGCCCATTTGTGTCCTTCATTCACCTCTGGGATGATGATATTCCACAAAAAGCAGGCTGGAAAGGGGTAAACATCCCACTGTGAGCACTTCTCCCACACAGGTGGTGTGTCCCTGTCCCCACCCACACATCCCTTCAGCAGAACAACGCCTCGAGGAAGGGCTGCACGATCAAGAAGTACCTGAAGATGAAGATGAAGAGCATGAGCAGCATGCAGAAGGTGGCCACGTTGTCCATGGTCTTCATGAGCACCACGAGCTGGCGGCGCAGGGCGGGCATGAAGCGCACCAGCTTCAGCACACGGAGCAGCCGGAACGTCCGGAGCACGGACAGGCCCCCGTCCGACTGCCCGATGATCTCCCAGACACTGCGGGGACACGGGGACAGCTGCTAGGACCACTTCTGCTCCAGGGGAGCTGCTTCCCTCCAGGAATCACCCCTTTGCCTGCTCCTCTCCTGCTCCTGAGAAAGCGCCTTGGCTCCCCAGCTGTGCGGTCGCGCCTCTCGGGGCACAACTTATCTCCTTTATGGCTGCTTTTGGTTTAAATTCCCTCCTTAATTCCCTTTTTTTCTGGGGTTCTCCATGTCTGCACCACTACAATAATGTGGAACACAGTTTTGCCCCATGGAATATCCATTCCTGTGACATAGGAATATCAGCACAGCTCTATTCATTAAAACAAAGCCTTTTTCTTCCAACATCTCTTAAGAGAATTAGGGAAACAAATGCCACTTCAAGTCAGTAGGATCAATAGTTTCATGTCTCTTGAGGTATTTAACTCCCTTCAGAACCTCCAGAGGGATGTTTTTGGGGGGACTGGTTTGACCAGGCCACACCACGAGCTTTGTTCTGAATCCTGACTGCTCCTCCCTCATTTGAATCAAAAGGATGTGCCAAGGGCACTCTCCAGGTTTACATCTGTGTGTCCCTGGAATTCTTTGTCCCAAATTACTGATTGAGGGGTGATCAGAAAGGATCCCAGCACAGGGATGTGGCTCCCATGCTGGGGCACCCCCAGTTTAGGCTGAGACAGTGTCCCCTGGAGAGCAGAGTGGAACAGGGCCCTCCCTTCCCCTCCTGCTTGTCCAATTCCAGCTGAGCTGGGATAATTTGGGAGAGGGAGGACACACTGCTGGGATAGGGACTCTCACAGAACTCCTTTCCCAGGACCAGCCACGCTGCACTTCAGTGGAAAATCCACCCCAGTGCCAGATGTGTGGCATAAATAGACTTTGCTCTCCAGCTGCCAGGTTGATTTACTTTGGACAGCCCTCCTAAGGACAGGATTCCAAAAGGCCAACACAACTACAGCACATCCCAACCCTGGATTAACACGTGGAACGTCATCCCTGATCCCCATCCCACTGCCCAACCTGTCTGAGCCCTCAGCAGAAAAGCCACGGTGGGGAAAGGACCAACAGTGACCTGATGACCACGATGATCCCGTCAAAGATGTTGTAGGGGTTCTTGATGTAGCCAAAGATTCCAAAGGCCAGGAGTTTCAGGAGCATCTCCAGGGCAAACATGCTGGTGAAGACGATGTTGCTGATCTCCAAGGCGTTGGTCAGCTCGTCTGGCTATGGGCAGAAAAGCAACGTGGTCAGAGAAGATGGGAAAGGCTGGAATGTTCCTCCCACTGGGATTTGTGCTCCTTCTGGAAGGCCATGGAGAAAGATAAATGTCTGAGGGAACAGCAGATAAACCTCATGGAGAGCCCCTGTGAGTTTTACAGGAATCACCGGATCCCAGCCCAGTTCTGGAGCGGCTGGAGAACAACTGTGCCCAATCCAAAATAATCCAGGCTACGCAAAGGAGAGGGTTTGTTCGCTGTTGTGAGATGGAATTATCCAGGGCACGGCTGGAATGACTTATCTGCCTGGATTCCCATGGATCAGTCTGCTTGCACTGCACTAACTCCAGCAGAACTTTATGGATGCTGTTATAGCCAAACCAGGAATACTGGTTTGGATATAGGAATATCAGCACAGCTCTACTCATTAAAAAAAAGCATTTTTCTTCCAAAGAGAATGAGGGAAAAAAGTACCATTTCAAGTCAGCGGGATCAATAGTTTTATGTCTCTTGAGGTATTTATCTCCTTCTGGAAATTGTTCCTAAAACCAGCAGATTTTAAGTGCCAGCAGCATGGCCCTGAGTGCCAGGATTGCATTCAGGATCTCTGAGTTTCTCTGGGTGTACAAGATTTAACAGAGCTGAAATCCAAGATTTTTCCATGCCCCTCCTCTATCCCAGCACCACATTCCCTTGGGCTCCAACCTTGTTTCCAGACAGAGCCAGAGACGTTCCATTCCTTTCCTGGGAAGCAAAGCCTGCCTAGTGCCCAGGCTCCCAAACGTGGCAGGGATGGATGGGAAAAGGTGGGATTGATTTGTTCTCTCACTGGAGCTGCTCCTGCCAACAGCACCAGGCTCTGCAATGAGCATTTCTCGTTCCAGGCCTGTTCCTTTGCAAGACAAAACGAGTATTTTTCATTTCCTTTTCCTCAGTGTAATAACATTGTCTGGGAAAAGGTGAGATTTTCATATCTGACTCATCTCCTGGATTGATAATAATTTCCTTTATTCCCCATCCCTCGTTAGGGGGGGTAAAAATTGGCTGGTTTTGGGGATGTTGTTGCACTGTTTGAGGCTCTAAGGAGAAACCACTGTAACGCTGTGGCACCATCACGTTGAACTCCACGCTGCAAATCCAACCCCCGGCAGTGGAAGGAGAGGGTGAAAGAGTTAACTGGGATTCAGGAAGAGCCCACACATCCCCTCCAGCCCGTGGGCTGCTAATGAGCCATCACTCACTACTAAATTACTCCCTGCAGTCGTCTGTCTGCTGCTCACCCATTTATCCAGGGGGAAGAGCACTCAGAGCTCCTGGTTCTAATCCATACACTCCAATTGCCATGGGATACCGGGAGGACTGGGAAATTTTCAGTTCTTTAGTCTCCAGCCAGCACCTGAGCAGCAGGGCCCAATTCCCTCACATCAGGCAGAGCTCAGCCATCCTATTCCTTTCCCTCACGATGCCAAAATAACCCACAGAGAGGCAAAAAACCCCCCAGCTGAGGCTCAGGGCTGCTCTGGGATGGAATTTAACCAGCTCTCCATAGAGACTGATCCTAAAATAGCCCTGCAGGCTCCCAGGCTGTCCCGCTCCAAGCCACAGTGGTGACAGGACACGGGTGCTGGCAGCGTCCCTGAGCTCTCTGTCGGGACCTGGCACGTTCAGGGTCCCCCTGGGCAGAGTTGGACGAGGGAATTCTTGACAAGGAGCAAAATAACTCATTAAAGTCTCGTGTTCCTGCAGGCACAGACTGAGAGCTCCTGGAACAGGGTGTTGATGGCAGGCTGAGGAGGGCTGAAGCTCAGAAATTAATGGCAATCATCAGGAATCACACAGAATCCCAGGATCACTGAGGTCAGAAAAGACCTCCCAGACCATCGAGTCCAAGCTGTGCCCGATCCCCACCTTGTCCCCAGCCCAGAGCACTGAGTGCCACCTCCAGACATTCCTTGGACACCTCCAGGGATGGGGACTCCAAACTTCCCTGGGCAGTTCCAAGGCCTGAGCACCCTTCCCATGAAGAAATCCCTCGTGATGTCCAACCTGACCCTCCCCTGACACACCTTGAAGCCATTCCCTCTCATCCTGCTGCTAACTGTCTGGGACAAGAGGCCATCATCACTCTTGACAGGAATCTGCACCTTGGTGGGGTTGTTCTGTTTCCCCCACTGTTTCCCAGCACTTTTTTTCCTGGGAACCATGGAAAACTTGCCCACTGCTCTTCCCAGCACCTCATCCTCTGCCACAGAGCAGCAGCCTCGTGCACTAAAGGCAAACAGTGTGGGGTTCTCCAAGCTCTCCTTGCTGCTGCCAAGAGTCACAATTTTATCATGAAAATTGGGCTTCCTGGTGATCACTTCAAAATTCCTGATCCTGGAATGATGTGGATATAGGAACACAGAATCACTAGGGCTGGAAAAGACCTTGAAGGTCATCGAGTCCAACATGATAAGACAATCTCAGAGTCATCACCAAAAAATTCAGTGTTGAGTCTGAAAAGCTGAACAACCCCAAAACCACCTCAGGCAAATAAAAGGAATTTGTACCTTGTTATCCTCTAAAATCCCAAATTTTCTAAGGCAAACCCAAGTTTTTCCTGTGGCCTGTGGAGCACTGAGCCAATCCTGAATTTATTTCCCAATTCCCTCTGACAATTTGTGCCCTTTTTGCTTCATCTCCAGCACTGTGACTTTTGCTTCCTATTGAGATTCAGGAGAAAACCCGCAGTGATCTGTGAGGGGAGGGGAGAGAGGCCACGAGGGACTGGGACAAGAGAGGACAAGGAGGTGGCCTGGAACGTCAGCAGCTGTGATCAGGAGCTGATCCAGCAGATTGGAGCATGGGAGGACGCCTGGGAAAGGTTGATGGACGGCTGACACTGCAAAACCTCACCTCAGGGATCTTTGTTATCCTTTTGGGATCATGTCTGGAGCGAGGCAGCACTGAAGTGATGACAGGGCCAGCTGTGAGCAGGGATGTTGGAGCAGGATCCTGCCTGGGACACCAGGCAGGACCCGGACAAGGATGGATAGCCCTGAACGGCGGCCAAGCTGTGCTGGGAGCTTGGCGATTATTGGAGTGGAAGTGAGGAGCAGATGAGCCAAACATCCAACGCTCCAGCCTCCCAGCGTAATTACCTTCTCCTGACACCAACAGGAGCCCGGGAAATGCGGATATTTTTATTCCTTCTGAAATGGTTTATTGCCCCGAGCGCAAATTTCCCGCTTCTCTCGCTCCCTGATGAGCAAAGATCCACAAGAAGGGTCAAGGAAGGGACACTCAAGATGGATTTGGCCATTCCCCCGGAGTCAGCCACTAGGAGCCACTGTTGTTTTTTGTCCGAATTAAAGCCAATGCCAGAGCAGGAATTTTTCCAGGAGTCTTTTTCTCCGGGTGAAACAAAGCGTTGATTTGCTGAAAACAAAGCTTTTCATGGCAAGGATTATTTTCGTCCAACTTTCTGGCTGGAAGAAAACAAAATTGCAACAACACTTTCAAATTGCTGCAATGTCCCCTTTTGACCTTCTCAGAACTGGAAACTTCAGGCTTTTGGCTCGGGAAGCCTGTGTTGTGTCACAAAATGCAGCTCGGATTGGGATGGGTAACAAAGCTCGGCAGCAAAATAAGGCACTTCCAAGAGAGTTGGTCCAAAGTGGTGGTTTTTTGCTTTTTACCAATTATTTTCTAAGCCTTAACAACTCTGACAGGGGAAATACCTACTCACCATTGGGCTCCAAGCTGCATCAGGGAAAAATTCCTTTTCCAAACACGGAGAGGGAGAGCACGACCCCCCAGCAGCTCTGGGGATCTTCACATCTTTTGCTGCTGCATTTACTGACCTTTACATCAGTCCAGGACTCCAGAGCCAAAAGGTGGCATTGCAGGAGGATCCAAAATGCTCAGGAATCCCCAGAATACAGGAGAAGATTGGCAATGCTGGCATGAGGATCCCCCACTCTGGATGTGGAGGCTGGAATGGGAATGGCCATGCTGGAAACTGTCACCAAAAACGAGCATAGAGTGGTTTAAACCCCAAGTCCCACTGGCAGGTCCCAGGGAAGGCTCAAAAAAAGTTCAGATCTGAGTCTAAACTTCATAATTTGAGATTCAAATCATCCTTGGGCTGCAGGATTAAGTTTCCCACTATTCAAGGGAAGGGCAGGAATTTTGTGGGATCAATTTGTGGGATTTCAGCATCCTTGAATTTAAAGGAAGAGCAAGCCTTGACTGCAGGCAGAACACGTCTCCCCTCTGCCCACTTTCAAGGCCATATTTATGCTGCAGAATATTCCAGCCATTCCAAACCATGCTTTTATTAGGGACAAACCTCAAACAGTTCATTCCAAGTTCAGATAAACAGACCAAAAAATCCCTTCCTAAATAGTTTAGGTCTGAAAACCTCGGAAGCCCTGGCCCATTCTGAGAATCTGCCACTTCTGGCTTTAGCGAGGTGCAGCACAGAGCCCAGAGCCTTCCTGGAACCTCAGAATCCAATAAAAGAGAAACCCACAATGGTCAAATTATCGATGGCTCCTCCAAGCAGAGAATGAAGGAGTGGAATTTGCAGCCTCAGATTCTCTTTGTGCAACTGAATTACCGCAGCTCTCCAAGGACTGGGATCTCTTTGCGCCTCTTTTTCCTCTCTCCCATCTTCTCCCTCCTCTCCTTTGATTGCTGCATCCACCAGCTGCTATTTTACATAATTTAGGCTCAATCTCAGCAGGACAAGTGGGCACCTTTTTGCTCTGAAACTCGATAGAAATAATCCCACCTGCATCCCTCACACTGGAAAAAACGGCTCTTCCACACCACCTCCCTCCTGCTGAGTGACCAGCGAAGTTTCCAGAGTAAAAGATGTGTTTTCCTTCAGAAATCCCCCTCCAAAGCAGCTCAACTTTCCCCGAGCCGGGAGAGCCAAGAGTGGCAGAGCCCCGAGGAGCAGTAAACAACTCCAGAACACTGAGTCTCATAAACATCCTTTGCACTTGGGTTGTTTTTTTCCCTAGTCCCGAGCCTAAAGCTGTCAATGGGACTTGGAGCACTTGTTTATGTCGGCCTTTCTGCTTTATATTTTGCAGTCCAGCCCTCAGAGGCTCTGACCAGGCACGGTAATGATCTGTCAATCCCCGCTCGGCTCCGGGCACTCCGCATTTCCTCCCCTCACCTCATTTTTGGGCAATTATAATTCTCCAATTATCAGGTGTTCCATTGCAGCAGAGTTCACCTGTCTGCAGCTCCATGTCACGGAATTAAAATTCATAGAGAATGCAGGGAGAGACAGGGAGAGGAGAGAAGGAATCCAGGGATCTTAAGGACCATCCTGTCCCACCTGGGGACACCTTCCACGATCCCAGGGTGCTCCAAGCCCCATCCAAGCTGGCCTGGGACACTCCCAGGGATGGAGCAGCCACAGCTTCTCCGGAAAACCTGTGCCGGGGTCTCCCCACCCTCACAGGGAAAAATCTGAGCATTCCCTGGACAAGAAACAGGGAAGGAGGGAAGCTGTGACATCTCCCAAGCAGGGACTCAATGCTCAGTTCCACACAGAAGGGACAGGCTGCCCTCCACCCTGCAATCTGCTCGGGTTTATTTACAGCTGTGTCATTGCTGTGCCTCTGAAGCAGGCTGGGAAAAGGTCCTTTTCCAGGGATTTTCAGGAGCCAGGGGCTGGCAGCGGAAGCAGAGCTGTCAGGGGCTGTAAGTGACACCCCAGCAAAGATGAAGGCTACGTTCTGACCTTTATTTTTCTCTCCTTCTTTGCTTGTCAAAGATCAAACTGAGCAATTCTGATATTTCTGAGGTAAGTAAACAACCCAGCAAAGCAAACGAGCAGAAACCCCCGAGCAATTGAAGACCTGGCTGCTTCCTCCTCTGCATTCCCTGCCTTCACAAAAAAACAAACCCAAAAAACCCCAGGAATAATGCAAGTGGGCTTTTCAACTCCTGCATTTGAAAATATCTCCTGTGTAAACCATTTGGATGAGGTTTATTTACTACAAGATTGGACTCTTCATGTCTTAAAATCAACTTCAAACTGGTTTAGTCAATCCAGACCACAGGAATTGCCTTCCTTTATGTGATATAACTTCCTAAAAAAAGGCTTTGGATGATGTTTTCCCAGGCTCATGAGCACAGTTCAAAGTTATTTCTGCTCTCCAGCCTTGGAAAGGGATCAGGGACTTGAACCGGGATATCCCAGCCCTGGAAACTGAGATATTTGCTATTTTGGGGTGCCACTGCCCCGAATTTAACAGCCAGACACAACCACAACCTCTCAGAAGCACAAGTCCTGCTCAAGAAGAGTTTCTCTGTTATTAATGTCTCTCCTAAAAGTTGTGGCTTCAAGGAGTTTGTGCTTTCCACTGAAAAAAAAATGTTTCACTGAGAGGTTTCCAAATGGGCTCTGCTTCAAAGCAGGCTGGAAACAGAAGGAAAAAGAGATCTCCTCCTCGTGCCTGCTGATGGATGTTCCCTCTCTGGGTTTGGAATTAAAAATGGGGAATTTATTCTCTCAGTCACCTCCGCTCTCAGGTTTTATGCCTCCCTCTAAATGGGATCCTTCATGTGGAGCGATAACACTTTAATTGAAGATAACTGATGGTAATTTTTCCTCCTTTCAATTGACCTACTTGATCTCCTAATGCTCTGTAGAATTCTTTTTAACTCGCTGCTCCACGGTTTGTAATTCCATACCCAGGTGCAAAACTCTGCTCCTTGCTGGAGCTGCCAACAGGACCCTGGAGGGATGGAGGAAGCACTAAAACCCAGAGCCAGCAGAGCGCAGGCTCTCCAGCAGTGACCAGATTCCAAAGCCAGATATTCCCTGGGATTTTTGTGTCAGTCCTTCAAGTTCAGGTTTGGATATTGGGAAGAAATCCTTCCCTATGAAGGTGGGGAGGCCCTGGCACAGATTCCCAGAGAAGCTGTGGCTGCCCCTGGATCCCTGGAAGTGTCCAAGGCCAGGCTGGGATAGGGAAAGGTGTCCCTGGGGATGGTTCTGGATGAGCTTTAAGGTCCCTTCCAACCCAACCCATTCCAGGATTCTCTGTCTCCTGGCTGGGAGCGTTTTCTCCAGAAGAATCCCTGGATGCCACATCTCCCTCTCCTGCAAGAAGAGCCACAGAGCAGAGTTTGTTCTCTGATAATCAACTCCTCCGTAGCTTCCTTCGGAAGCTTCCTGGGCAGCAGGTCCCGCGTGGCAGGACATATTTGCAGTATTACTTTCCCATTTCTCAGTTTCATTCAGCAAAATGCAATTTCATTTCCAGTGACATAAATGCCAAGCAGGATTAGATCAATTGCTGCCTCCTGCAGCCTCTGGAGGACGGGACCTGGGCAATCCGAAATGTTATCAGCAGAACTGTTCGGAAAAGCAGGCCAATCAGCTGGATTATATCCAGACAGAGGATCACTTGGAGCGACAGACGGCTCAGAAATAAGCCTTCAAATGAAAAAAAACCCACCCAAACCCTATAAAACAATGCCCCAAAGCAGGCCAGAAGTGCTTGCGTTCAGTTATTAAATAAGAAGTCAGAGCAGGAAGGGGCCAGCTCTCCAAACAAGCAGGGAACGTCTCCAGCAATGCCCCAGGAGCAGCTGGGAGAACTGGAACCTGCACACTGGTCCCACCTGTCAGGAAAAAGAGGGAACACGGGAATATGGCTGCACTGAGAGGGGCAGGGAACATCTCCTGTGCCGGGTGCAGGGATCACCCTCAGCAGAGCCTCAGGAGATGCTCTGGCAACTTCCCAACATTCCAGGACCAGACCTGTTACTGGAGCCTTTTCCCTGGAAACAGCAGCAGGTTTCTCCCCACTGCCATCCCACCCTGCATGGCCTTGGCTCCTTTAAAAGCCTCTGGCCAAAATCCAGGGAATTCATCCAGCCTGAATCATTCCCATCCATATGCTGAGGAGCCCTTCAAAGCACCAGCGGATCTGCCGGGCAGGACACCTCGGAGCAGGGCCTGGGCTGACTCTCATCCAGGACATTTGGCTTCTCACTCACCATAAAAAAACTACATTCACACAAGGAATTCTCTCCACACCGCTCCTGCCCACTGCAAAGCTGTTCCTGACCACGCTCTGCGCTGAAGTCAATAATTAATGGCCCCAAAATCACCAGCCCAATGCCTGAAATCAGCCTTGTTTGGCTGGTTAACCACAAAGAATTAATTTTACAAATATAATGCAGCATTCCTACTGATTTATGGTCCTTTTTGACGTATTAATAAATATATTTTTATATTTAGGCTGAAGATGTCTCCGATTGCATTAATTAGAGCGAGCCTCTGCCTTTTCCTTTTAGGTGTGAACTGAGTCCTGGGATATGAAGAGCTGGAATATTTAAGACTGGGATACACACAAACCCCATGGAATATTCTACAGCCCCTTGCAGGCAAAAAGGAACAGAGAGACCCTGCCTGAAGGAATCTGCACAAGAAATGAGGGTTAATAATGGATTTTTCTTGGAAAAATCCTCCAGCCACACCCCACAACTGCTCAGAGGTTCTGGATGCACATCACAGGTGGCATCACATCCAATGACAGAGGCAGGACATGCACACAGAGAGAGAGTAAAGAACCATTTCCCACCTCTTTGATGATACTTTAGCAACGATTCCATGATCCTTATCCAGCTCCTGGCTCTCTGAAACACCGGGATCAAAGGCCTTTGGGTTGTCATTAGCAGGCAAACCCAATAGAAGTTGTTTACTTCGCCCGAGTTAATGGCACTGGAAATATTTAATCAAAAAATGGACACACTCCCCCTATTACTGCCAAGATGATTCAGAAGGGGCCACTTAAATCGGGTTTGTCAAGCCATTACTCATCCCCTGCTAATAGAGCTTTATGGAGAGTCCCTTTGAACAACGCACTTTTGGGATCTGTGGGCTCTGCAGAGATGGAACACATCGGGAAAACACGGCAGGGGCTGCTGCTGGGGAGGAAAGATGGGGATGTGTTTGGTCTGTATTTGAAAAAGACCTTGGCTTAGTCATCTGCGCAGCCCAGGGAGGGGAGCTGGAGTGGCTGGAAGGGGAAACGGGTTCAAGGAGAGGGCGATTCTTGAGGAAAATGGAAGCCAGCGGCTGGACCTGACCTCTGAGTGCCCAAGTGGGACATGAAGAGACGGGAGAAGATTGGGAGAGATTTGAAGAGGTTCAAGGGTCTTAGAATAGAAGGAGGAAATGAAAATGTTGGAGGACACCAGGAGAAAAGCTGGTGGTGGGTGGGAACAGGGAGTTCTTTACGGGCTTCCCTTTGCCACCCCTGCCATGGGCAGGCACACCTTCCACCATCCCAGGTTGCTCCAAGCCCTGTCCAACCTGGCCTTGGACACTTCCAGGGATCCAGGGGCAGCCACAGCTTCTCTGGGCACCCTGTGCCAGGGCCTCACCACCCTCACACGGAGGAGTTCCCTCCCAATATCCCATCTAACCCTGCCCTCTGGCAGTAGGAATCCACTCCCCTTGTCCTGTCACCCCCGGCTTACAAATAGTCCCTCCCCATCTTTCTCGCAGATTCCCTTCAGGGACTGAAAGGCCACAATTTGGTCACCCCAAAACCTTCTCTTTTCCAGGCTGAACAATCCCAATTCCAGTTAATCCCCATTAACCAGGAATGTTCACCTTCTCAGTGCCATGAAACCTCTGACCACCCTGACAAGGGAACACTCGATCCTGCCTTAGAGCCTGAGGATGGACCAGCTGAGCTGAGCTCTGTTCATTGTGATTTTTGTGACACTGGACCGAAAAGATCCCTCGGGATCTCAGGATCCAAGTCATTCCTAGGGTGGGTAACTCACGTTTTCCAGAGGCTGATGAAGCTCAGGGATATCCAGTGGGGACAGCACAGCTGGAGGAACCTCCTGCCCTTTTGTCTCCCAAGACTGGAGTGCACTTGGTACAGCCCCAATTCTGATACAGCTTCCCAAAGAGTTTAAGATTCCAAGGTTTAATGGCACAGAAATTAATCCACATCTGTAACCCAGGCAGCAGCTCCTCCATGCTCAGATCAAACACGGAGCCAGGAGAACAAATCCAGGGGAAATCCACCTTTCCTCCCCTCTAGCAAACCCAAAGCCACCCCAGTGATCATTCTAAGCTTCCTTTTGTCCCAGAAAACACAAAGCTGTGCCAGCCCAGGGTGCTCCAGCCCGCAGCCAAAGCAGGCAGATGGGAACCTAGGAGTTCCACGCCGTTCTTCCCAGTGAATTATTGATCCCTCCTTTTAGCCATGAGCACCAGGCTAAAGCAGCAATTAAAGCCCATCCACGAGGAGCAGGAAGGAAAAGCAAAGAGACAAAAAGGTACAAAAGCAGAGGCTGTGTTTGCCAGCAGCCTCCGGCGTGTGCAGCTGGCACTGGGAATGAGCTGCTCCCAGAACTCCTGCTCCATTTTAGCTCGGGAATTGTGGAATCATGGAATGCCCTGAGCTGGGAGGGACGCACAAGAATCAGAGTCCAGCTCCTGCCCTGCACGGACACTGCGAAAATCCCACCCTGTGCATCCCTGGGAGCATTGTCCAAATGCTCCCGGAGCTCTGGGGCTGTGCCCATTCCCTGGGAAGCTGTTCCAGTGCCTGACACCCTCTGGGGGAAGAACTTTTCCCTAAAATCCAGCCAAAACATCCCTGGCACAGCTGCCATAGGAGCAGAGCTCTCCATGGCCCTCAGGAGTAGCTCCAGACCCTTTGTGTCTGAGGAATTAAAACATAACAACAACCACCACTGACACCCCTCCTGCTCCCCGAGACAAGAGCAGTTTGTTCTGCTGAGGCAGGGAAGGACTCCAGAGGTCAGGAAGAAATTCCAAGGCAGAGCTGCCTTTCAGCACAGTCAGATCACCTGGACACTGCACTGAGGGAAAGCCTGGAATTACCAAGTGGGAGCACAGAGCTACTCCTCATCACCCCTTTGTGTCCTATAACCCTATCTAGCTATTTCACCCGGCAGAATTCCTTGATTTCAGAGTCTGGACACGGCCCAGTGCTCCCACATTTCCACCTTCTTGACCTCCAATGAAATTCTCCAGAGAAAAACCTCCAATGAAATTCTATGAAACCACCACCAATATTCACAGAAATCATTGTGCTGACTTGGCACCGTGCTTCTCCTGTCATATTTATTCCCAGCATCGGGAGAAGAACACAAAAGTCTGGAAAACAGGACTACAAACTGAGGAGGTGACTTTCCATCGGATTTTTCTTATTCCTTTTGCAGGAACGATGCCTCAGCCCCAAGCATGCCCTGGATTTCAGTGCGGTTTTATTGTTTTGGGAACAAAATGATACAGGAAAAAAAATTTCAGTGGTTCTAATTTGATATAATGGCATAAAATCACTGCTAAATAATGAAATTCAGCTGTATCAGCCCTAATAACAGCAGCACTAATTAAAATTATTGCAATTCACTATTAATGAGGTTGGTGAACACCTGAGACTCTCCCCAGGCAGGAGTGGATGAGTTTGGTTCTGGGGTTCGTTAGTTCAGCCTTGGTGAGCTGAGCAAAGGGGGCTGTTAATGAACATTAATTACCTGCCACTAATTATGGCAGCAATAACAACACCTCTCCAATCATCCCGAGAATCCCAGGCTCTGCCAACCCCCTGCCACATCCCACATCCAGCTGGGGAGAAGCTGGAAAAATAAACAACCAAGGATTTCACTGGATTCCCCATCCCTGGGAGTGCCCAAGGCCACATCGGACAAGGCTTGGAGCACCCTGGGACAGTGGAAGGTGTCCCTGCCCATGGAACAAGATCCCTTCCAACCCAAACTGTTCTGGGATTATTTCATTTGCAACTTTCTCTCTTCCATGCCCCAATCAAGTTTTCCTTCTGGTTTTTCCCAGCCCTGCCCTGGCTCTGAGTGGCAGAAGTGAAGCAGCTCCCCCAGGAAGAGCCACAAGGAGCAGACACAGAACTGGGGCTGCTCCAAACCTCTGCTCTGCCCACATCCCACAGCTGCTCCAGGGCCTGGATCCACCTCCTGCTCCCAGGAAAAAGTCAAACTGATCCCTCCAGGCAGGGATGGAACAGGCAACACGAGGTTTAACTTGCAGAGAGCGGCAGTGAAAGAGAATTTAGAATTAGAGAGAAAGAATAATTTAGAGAGAATTTAGGATTTAGCTCCTGCCTGGTGGCTTTAATAAACTCCTAAAGCCACACCACCAACCCCGCGCAAACACCGAGCTCCTGAGAAAGGCACGAGCTCACAAACACGAGCTCGCAAACACTCCCACCCCGATGGAAACCCTCCTCGTGGGCTCCCGAAGCAGACAGACCATGCTGAAAGCTGTCAAATGATTTCAGTTGTGGCATCCACAGCAGATCTCAAGCAATTATTTGCTAAAAGCCCGGCTGGAGGAGGTGGCGAGGGTTTCCATGGTGATGAGCTGTCATTGCCTTGGTGACCACGGGCTGCTGGTGCTGCTGAAGCACCGTGACCTCTGTGCGGCTGAGCGCAGCACGGAATTTCCTCCTTCCCTGCCTGATGATGGCTTTTATTGGAGCTCAGCCCCAGCCAGGAGCTGCCTCAGGTGGTTGTGCAGATCCAGGGAAGCATCCTCGGTTCGTGGCTGCCCGTGGTGCCCAACCCCGAATTAACCTTTCCCTCAGTCAGCTGCAAGCCGAGTCCAGCTCCAATCCCGGCTGCTCCTGAGCCTCAATCTATGAACTAGAAAATGAAGCAGAGGAGGCCCAGCACTTCATTAGCCCAGAGATCAAAAGCAAATTAATCTGTCTGTGTTTAAACCTTTTAAGAGAGGTCACACCAAGACACAGATGTGTTAACAAGGTGCAGGAGTGAGCTGGCACTTCAAAAAGCAGCTTTGCAGCTTCCTC
Source organism: Falcunculus frontatus (assembly GCA_013398115.1). Classification (NCBI taxonomy): domain Eukaryota; kingdom Metazoa; phylum Chordata; class Aves; order Passeriformes; genus Falcunculus; species Falcunculus frontatus. The sequence continues at coordinate 680,403 of VZRV01003333.1, read as the reverse complement.
CCAGGTAAGGAATTCACCCAGATTTCTGTGGAAGAGTCAGAACTGAGTCTGTCTCCCTCCAAACCATCTCCAGATAAAGTTTGCGTTATCATAAAAACCTCATCCTGTGCTCACATGGCAGGAAATTGTTGCATCTCTGCCTTTCAGTGCTTCCACTGCTTCCCTTCCCAACTTTTATGGCTGGATGCGTGTTCCTGCCCTGCTGGCAGCCCGAAACCTGACCCCACTGAAGCATTACTCGAGTTCCTTTTCAAATCCAACCCCTGCACTCTGCAACCCCAAAGTGGTTTCCATAGAGATGCTAAAAAAATGGAACGGCACCTTCGGGGTGCAGAATTGGGCACGGCAGAAACTCGGGAGAGAGGCAAAGGCTGGGAGAGAGGAGTGCGGAGGGAATTTGGGACCTGCTGGCTCCGAGCTGCAGGGAATGGGGTCCCAATTTGGTTCCACTCACAGAATTATGGAATCACACAATGAAAAGGGATCCACAAGGATCATCCAGTCCAGCTCCTTGACACCCCAACAGTCCCACCCTGTGCATCCCTGGCAGCGGTGTCCCAATGCTCCTGGAGCTCTGGCAGCCTTGGGGCCATGCCCATTCCCTAGGGAGCCTGGGCAGTGCCCTCTGGGGAAGAACATTTCCCTGAGATCCAGCCTGACCCTCCCCTGGCACAGCTCCAGCCATACCCTGGTCTCAGAAAGCAGATTTTGGAGCTGCCCCTCAGGAGGAGCTGCAGATCCCGAGGAGTCTCCCCTCAGTCTCCTCTTCTTCAGGCGGATCAAAGCATGGAAAAGCCCATGGACACGGCCAAAACTTCACATCCTGTTGACACAACTCCCTTGAGCCACACAGAGCCCAAACCTCAGTGCAGTGACCCCAAAGAGACACAGCCACATCCTCTAACAAGTCCTTCTACTCCAAGCACACTATTCCCGAGTAGATTTGATACTTTACAGCCCAAATTCCTTGTTTAAATAAAGGCCAGAAGCTATTTTTTCTTATTTCAGCCTTAAAATCACCCAGCCAGGACTTCACACTTCAGACACGGCAGCGAGGAAGCCCAAGGGGACAGTGCCAGCGTGGCAGGGGACTCTGGGCAGCCTGGGGGACAGGCAGTGCATCCCTGCCTTCAGCCACAGAGATTGGGACATCTGGAGAACACACCAGAAATGTTCTGGAGCATCCTCTGCCTCCTGGTGAGTGCTTACCCCTGGGATTTGAGCATATGGCTGCAGCAAGCCTGCCCAGTGCCAGCCTGATCCTATAACTATCAAACCAGCCCCTCAGGCTCCCCAGCCTCTATTTTCCTTCTTATCATACAAGGGAGAAGAATTCCATCTGGGGTCTCGAGAGTTTCCAACGAGGATCTACAATTAGAAAAGTATTCGCTGCAGATGATGATAAATAACCTCGGGCTGGAGAACCTCGGAAAAGATCTGTTCTTCAGGCGGCTGTGGTGACACAGAGCCTGCTGCAGGGCTGTTTTACAAGCTCTCCCCTGAGCCCAAACTTGTTAACCTTCATTTCCCTGCCTGTTTGCAGAGGAGTGACAGCTGCAGCCATAAATCCAGCACTCAGGTTTGGTGTCAGAGCTAAAAAATCAAATATGGATGAAACCCTCTGCTGTTACATGCTGACGAGCAAGGAGGAAGAGGGGAAAAAAAAAAACCAAACGAGTGGGAGGAAATACACAGCTTTAAAATCATTTCTGAAATACAAAAGGACTTGTGCAAGTCGGGTGGGAAACACCCACCACACCATTTGCTTTCCTCCTTACCTGTCTGGGAGCCTGAGCCCGCCTGTCCATCACCCTCTCCCAGGTTAAACTCAGCCTCAGGAGCAGGGACAAAGCTGTACTTGGGAAAGGAAGGAGCTGAGGAACATCCCCAGCCATCAAACTCCCCACGCTGCAGCCAGGGAGTGATTCCTGCCGCTCTGGGGGTGTCTGTGTGTGCTAGGAGCCTGGCAGTGGGAAGGGAGGGATGGAAATCCCATCCTTCCAGCCTGGAAAGAGGTGGCACAGTCAGGGAACGAAGCAGAGAAATGGGAATGGTCTTTTGGGTATCTTCCAGAAGTGTTTTTGGGGGGTTATGAGTTGCTCCCCGCATCACCTCTGGCTCTAATGCTTCCAGAGGCACCCAGAGCTCTAGTCCCAGCACAAACTGGGAATGCTGGCAGTGAATCCCCTGCACTCCCTGCTCTGCAGCTCAGCCCCTCGTGCTCTGGCACTCGCAGCAGCGGGACCTGCCAGCACCGCAAGCACCACATCAGTAGCTGTGCTTCAGAGACATCCGAGATGCTGATCGCTCCTCCTGGCAGCTCCCAGCCACTTCAGCACCAGGGAGGGCTCTGCAGCACCACAGGCCGCTGCTGAGGAGATAATTGCCCAGCAACCCACGCTCTGCTCAGCCTCTCCGGCTCAAGATCATTCCCACCAACGACTTTCAACTGTTTGTCCTCCCCGCAGCAGCGCCCGGGACGAACGATGCCCTCGGGGTGGATGTTCTGCCCCTGAACCCTGCAGGAACGAAAGGAAAACGCTGATTCTCTCCCATATCCCCTTCTCTCCCCGTGGTTTGATTTATTCCCGTTTATCGATTGGATCTGAGGCGGGTTGGAGCTGTGAAATCCCTGCCTGGTGTGCCTGGGGAACACAGAGCCAGGGATTTGTGCCCCTGATCCCAGCACTGCTGCAAGTGGAGCTCTGGGAGCAGCCAGCACCCTCTGACCTCCCAAGGCACCCCAATCCAAAGGAACTGGGAAGCACGGAGCAATCCATGTATAGTCACATTGAGAGGCAGGGAATTACAGGATCCATCTGTCTGCAGCAAAGCCAATTCCCTTTGGAGTATACAAAATTAACTCCTCTTTTTTAAAATGCTGCCTTCTCTTTTTCACTACAGTCAAAACTTTCAGATTCGCCTGCTTGTGGGACAAGGAGAGGACAAGGACGGGAAGAGAGGAGATCTTAATCTGGACAGGGATCAGGCAGGAGAGAAAACTCCTGGGAAAGTGGTCTCCTGGCCCACCCTCTCTGCTCTGAAAAGCTTAGCCACTGATGCTCCGAGGCCTATGCACAGCGTTTTTCCCAAATTGGGAGTTGGGCTGTCTTAAGGGCTGTAAACCAGACAGAGCAAACAAAAATAGAGCTTGAAAAGAATGTGAGCAGGGATGCCAAAGCTCCCTCATTTCCAAGAGTCTCGCTCCTCTCGGATCAGCTTTCTGCCCCCGCCTCCCAAAGCCACTCCTAAAAAAGCATCCCCATCTCGGAACACAAACCCCAGAAGGAGCTTTCAAGGTGATATTTCAAACTTCATTCATAATTCTGGGAAATCTCGCTGTCCTGGATGGAGAATCCTGGCTAAAACCTGAGGAAGATCCGGTTGGCAGCAGCAGGGAGTGGAGCTGGTTAGGTCCCCAGGGGGAAGGAGCTCCATTGCCACCCTGAGCATTTTCAATCCACACCTGGCTGGTTTTTCCATGCCTTCCCAACATTTTTCCCAGTTAAATCTGCTTTAGAGGTGCAGGGCTCTGTTCCCATTCCCAATTTTATTATGACTCACAGTAACTCAGAAGCACTAAAATTAGAAAAAACTTCCAAGATCATCAAGCCCAACCTTTGAACACCACCAACCGACATCCTGAAATGCCACATCCGCTGATTTTTCCAACACTTCCAGGGATGGTGACCCCAGCACTGCCCTGGGCAGCCCCTTCCAGTGTTTAACCACTTTTCCAGTGAGGAAACGTTTCCTAATATCCCACCTGACCCACCCGGCTGGGAGCCCCACATGGCACAGAGCACATTGCAATCCTTGTCTCAGGGAACAAAAAATCCCAGGAAACAAAAGCTGGATGCAGAAACATCCTCGGCTCCTGGTGTTCCTGCTACACCAGCAGCTGCATCCCTCCTGCGTCAATCCAAACCACTCCTTGCTTCCCAAGACACCAAAATTGTCCTGCCTCATGCCTGGTTTGGCTGTCCCAGCCTTTCACAATTCCCTCTCGGCTCTTCCCTGCTTTTGTCCCTGCTTTTCCTGGAGGCACCTGGGAGGATGGGAGCTGCTGCCATGTGCAGGGGGTGCTGGGGGGACCCAGCTGGGGCACTGTGACATCTCTGGGTCCCTGCTCACAGCTGGCACCGGGCAGACCCCAGAGCTGTTCTGGAACTCGCCCCTTGTCACCGCTCCGCCGAGGGGCTGCCTTTGGAACACGGAGTTTGCCCATCAAAGCCACCCTCCTCTCCCAAACCCACTCCCAGACGGAAAGCCTGGACCTGGCTGGCAGCAGGAAGGCCCAGACTCAACACAGCCCCTGCTCTGTGGCTGTGGAAGCCACTTCATCACAGTCCCCCTTGTCCCTCAAAGCTGCCACACGGTGCCAACTGTGCCCAGCCTGGAGCACATCAGAGCCACGGCCTGGGATTTACACACATTCCTGATGGAATGCAGCTGCCAAGAGCTCTCTGCTCTCATCCTGGGGGCTGCATTCCACTCGGTTTGTTTCACCTGCCAGCTGAAACTCAAACAATCCGGCTGCAGCCTCCAGCTGCCGGCCCCGTACCACCCCGGGGGTTTTTGGAGTGGGACTTTGCACGGGATCAGGGCACTGGGGATGGCTCCCTCTGGGATCCAGATGGAAAAATCACATCTGGGGGGTCCTGCATGCTGTGGGACTGAGCACATCCCCAGCTTGCAGGCAGCAGGGAAAGCTGTCACTGTCACCTGCCTGGGAAGTTGGGATTTCTATCCCAATCCCTCGCCACAGAGAACAACCAATGGCATAAGTGAGGGGAAGCCGTGGCAGCGGGAGATGTGCCTGCAGTTCCACAGGGAATATCTGAATATTCCCATGGCTAATGAGCACATCCAGAGGAACCAGCTCCGGCTGGAAGGCCCCTGTTGCTCTGGCTCTGCCCAAGCTGTTTGGGGTGTCAGCACTGGGGTGAGTTATGACCCCAGCCCTGCCCTGCAGAGGTGCTGTTCCTGTCTGCTCCGAGGCCCAGGAATGGAAGGATCTCTGGGATCTCTTTCCCTTATATAGTAAAAAAAAATAATCCCAAGAGAAGGAAAACAGAGCAGGGGAGGAGCCCTTAAATTGGAGAAAAGGGGGAGAGAGGAGGCTCCGTGTGGAAGGACACGGTTTATCCATGACAATGATCCAACACTGAGCCGGGACACCTGGACTTTCCCTGCCAACACCTGCCACCAGCTCATGCCATCCTGCCTCTGATCCCTGATTCTCTCTAAGGTGGGAATGGCACCTCCCAGGTGTAAATCTGCATGTGGGAGCTGCTGCTGGCTCTGAGCAGGGGGGATCCTCAACCTGGTGCTGACCTGACAGCAGCTGCCTGAAGAGAAGAGGGCCTGGATGTGCAATAAAAACATTCTGGGGCACAAAAGATGGGAAACACCCCTTTCTTCCCAAAGTTCACCAGGAAAAGCCCTTCCCAGAGTGGAGACAGAATTCAGGTTATCCACAAGTTGTGGAAAAGCCTGAATTTCCATCACAGATGTGTTTTCCACTGATCCAGCCAAAGCTTGGGGAAAGTTGTGCACTCACTGCTGGGATCTCAGAGAGGGAGCAGGGAAAGGAGAGCTTGGAATGCATCTGGTACAGCCCAAACACAAACCAAAGGACTCCTGAGAGCAGGATAAGTCTCACACCATTTATACAGCAACCACAAACACCCTGGGATGGATTTCCACATCCCAGCCTGGGCCAGGGGAATCACTTTTCCTCAAATCCAGCCTGTGTGTGAGTCCTTAAAATTGGATCCTGCAAAAATCTGGAGGAGCGAACAAGTTTTGCCAGCTGAAAGCGCAAATCTCAGCTCAGGGTAATATTTTATTGACTCACAACTCGAAAGGAATTTCAGCAATTTGCTTCAAACACTGCTGAAAAATTCTGCTCTGCTTTCTGAGTAAGTGCTGAGCTTTCCATGCCAAACCAATTTTTCAAGGCAAAATTGGCAAATGCTAAAACAGGACGTCACTGCTGAAGCGAGCGCTCCTTTCAATCACACAGAACGGCTTTTACTCCAGAATAATAAAATGTTCTACTCCAAACCAACGCTGCTCTCACTCTGACAAGCCACGGACCACTGGGTGCCCCTCAAGGTCAGCTCCAACCTGCTCTAAAGGCAGCTGCTCCCAACAAAACATGCCATGGATGAGGGATCAGAAAAGCAATTAAAAGCTCTTTGAACAGCAATAGCTTGGAACAAATACTAATTTGTACTTCTTTGCTGAGAAGAGAATATAAAATAACATTTCTAGTGCCATTTGATGTAAATGGAGCCTTTTATGTGGAATCATTACGAGTATCAACAGCTCCTTCAGCGAATTCTTCTGGGAAGCCAAGTGGGGGGCTCCTGGATCATTTCCCTCTGCAGGGATAATGCCAGCACCTCTCCTGGGCAAATGAAGGGCTCTGTCCTTCTCCTGGATAACCATGGAGCTGGGAATCGAGGCAGGCTGAAGGAGCAATTATTTCCTCAGAGCACTCAGCTGACTCTGGGGTGAAAAGGAATCGGTTTTCCGTGGCAGAGAGGCACTTGGAAACATCCTGGATTAGGATTCCTGTGCCAGGTATCCCAGCCCACCATCCCAAAGGCATGGCATGGTGGTGCCTTTGGAGTGCCCTACTCCCTGCTCGGTTGCTGCAGTGCCGTGGCACATTCTCAGATCCTCTGGAGAGTTGTCAGCTGCAATGAATGCAGAACAAACTCATCCAATGTTCTGAAATTGCCTGGAAGATTAATGCAAGGATCGCCTCCCTCTTTGTACTTGGCTCTCCTCATCCGTGGGAACGCTCATTATGCTGGGGATGGACAGATTAATAAATAAATAAATAAATAAATAAATAAACAAACACAGCACAGGAGGGGGAAAAAACCCTCCAAGGACTCCAAAGCAGGCAATTAACCTTTGAAATCCAAGCTGTGATGTTGATAACGACCAGCACCCTGGAACATCCTCATTCCCAGCCATGTTTGAGGTGGAGCTGGCTGTGAACCCTGCAGATGTGCTGGGCAGGATCTGACTGCTCCCAACGCCTGGAATGCCAAGGAAACACTTCCCATCAGCAGCTGCTGCCTGGATCTCCTGCCACCAACGGGCTGTGCTGCCATGAAATCTTTGCTGTGCCTCGTGAGAAAAGCAGGATCAGCTCTGCAAAGCAGATCTGGCATCTCCTCACCTTTCCCCGTGAGCTGTGAGCTGTCGTGTCCTCAGGCACGGGACAGGATCCTGGCCTCGAGGGAATGACGCGGTTTGGAACAATGGTTTGGAATATGTGTCAGGAAGAGATTCTTCTCTGTGAGGGTGGGGAGGCCCTGGCACGGATTCCCAGAGAAGCTGTGGCTGCCCCTGGATCCCTGGAAGTGTCCAAGGCCAGGCTGGATGAGGCTTGGAGCACCCTGGGACAGGGGGAGGTGTCCCTGCCCGTGAGGAATGAGGTGATGATTCCATGACTCCACCCAGGCTCCGTGCATTAAAGGGGGTGGTGTCATTTAGCCAAGAGCAGCCGTGTGAGCCGAGTGGTGGGAGCTTGACATTCCCATAAAAACAAGGAATGAAGTCTTGAGGGGCTCTGGGTATGGACAGGGCTCTCTTTCATCTGGAGGCAGCACCTGAGGCTGTGGCAGTACCACCTACAGCTCCTCCTGATCTCTGCTCCCTGGGACAGGATCCAGGGAATGGGATGAAGTTGTTTCACGGGAGGGTCGGGTTGGATTTCAGGGAAAGGTTCTTCTCCCAGAGGGTGCTGGGCACTGCCCAGGCTCCCCAGGGAATGGGCACGGCCCCGAGGCTGCCAGAGCTCCAGGAGCATTGGGACAATGCTCCCAGGGATGCACAGGGTGGGATTGTTGGGGTGTCTGTGCAGGACCAGGAGCTGGGCTGGATGATCCCTGTGGGTCCCTCCAAACTCAGGAGCTTCTGTGATTCCAAACTCAAAGAAGTCCCACAAGGCCAGTGGGTTTTGCCTCCAGCCTGGCACCTTCCAAGCACGATTCCCTCATCCACAAGAGCTGGACAATGATGCTCCACTGCCTCAAGAGGGCTCCGTGAGACCTCTCTGCAGAGCTCTGCCGCGTCCCAGGATGACAGGAGCGATAACGGGCAGGATCAGCCCTGCTCCTTCTCCCTCCCCACATGTTCAGAACCCCTCACCCTTCCCACACACACAGGGTTGGTGCCTTGGCTCTGATGAGACCCAATAAAAATCTATTTTCTGTGTCCATCTACCTGCAAAGCCCCTGGTGACTACTGAGAAGTTGGAAAAGAAAAGCAAGAAGCCATTAATGAATTTTATAAAAAGGATTGGGCACTTCCCTATGGACAGTGAGGTTTGGGATGGGCTTCCCTGGGTCGTTTGAATTTTGATACAATCAGTCAATGGCCTAAAAAAAGTGGTCAAAGTCAAGAGCAGCAAAGCTGCTGAAGCTGTTTCACCGTGACTAAATGGTGAGAAGTGTTGGTGAGACAGGTTTCCCAGAGAACTTGGGGATGTCCCAGCCCTGGAAGTGTCCAAGGCCAGGCTGGAGCAACCTGGGATAGTGGAAGGTGTCGCTGTTGGACTGGATGAACTTTAACATTCCAACCCAAACCATTCCAGGATTCTGTGACTGTATTTCGCAGGGATTCAGGGCCCAGCAGACCCCTTCCCGTGCTGCCACCAGCAGGCACAGAGCACAGGCTTCCCAGGATTCCCTAAACTCTGCTCTTGGAGTAACATGGGACAGCTTGGTGGGAGCAAAGAAACAGGGGAGAACCATAGAGTACCTCCTAAATCCTTAGGATTTGGGGAACGGTCTCCTGATTTGCCCTTGGCAGGAGAGAGGAGATGACAATGGCAACACCCACACCTGGTTACAGCCTGGGGGAGGCGCAGAACTTCCCACCTGGAATACTCTGGGAGCAGAGGTGACTGGGCAGCATCCAGAGAGCTGTGATCCCACTGTCTTTCCTGGCGGGCTCATGATCCCAAACAGAGCCATTTTCCCTCCCCTCCACCCCAACCCCACGCTGTGGCTCTGGGACACTTTGCCCAGACCCGTCCTGCTGCTCTCCACACAAACCAGCCCCACCCCGAGCCTTGCAGCCAATTCTCACACAAGGGGGGCTCCCAAATCACCCCACTTTGCCCACAGATTTTTGTGCCAAATCTGGGAGCCCAGAGCCACTTTTTCTTGGGTTTGGACAGTGCCTCAGCCCCTGGGACACTGCTGGGAGGAAAGGGCTTGGGTGAGGTGTCACCAAGCTGTGCTCTGACACTCCACGCCTCATTATCCCAGTGTCCCAGGCACGTGCAGGAACTTTTCCAGGTTTTTCACTTCCAAATTCCTCCCTTTTTATTGGGCAGTGCCTGCGAGCAGAGCTGGCAGGAATCTGAAGCTCCGCAGCCAAAAAGCTTCAGAATCTTTATTGCCACTGGCTTTGAGATGCCCTAAAGCCAATCTTTTACAAGGTAAAATCCAATAAAAGCCAGCCAGCTACAGCTCTCCTTTGTTAGCAGCAAGGCTGTAATTATCCCAATTCGCCTTTATGGGAGGGACTGGGGACACACTCCATGCGATCCCTGGATTTTCTCCCTGCTGCCTGCCTCAGGTTTTCCCCCAGCTCCCATCACAGCAATATCCAAGGGCTGACAAAGCTGTATCCGCCTGACAGAAGAGTATCCATGCAGAAATGAGGGATGAATGGCCTATTCAGAAGCCACTGACAAGGTGTATTTCCCAATTTTAGAACTTCTTGTGGAACAACTAAGCAGGATTCGACAGGGAGCTGACAGGGACAGCTCAATCCCTGTTGGATCTGGATGCTTTGCTGTAATTCTGATTTGTTGGTGCACGGCTGAGGTTGTTTTAGCTGAGTCCTGGTTTTTTCGGAAGGAAAATAAGTCTCAGCCTAAAATAGGGGGGGTTAAAGCACAGGAGTGGAGAGAAAATGAAGTAGCAGCACTCCAGAGGGTTGTCTGTCATGGTCCTGAGCAGCGCTTAATCCTGGGAAATGATGGAGAAGGAGCTGCAGAGCCTCTCGTGCTGCCTTTGGGTGGATTACGCTGCTCTGCCTTTCCTCCTCATTCCCGAACAGACAGACCATGGAAGAGAGGAGGAGCAGCTTTAAAAATAACCCTGACCTGGTCATGACCCTGCAGGGAAGGTTTTGAGGGAGCACTGGATGCCTTTGATCCCAGAAGAGCAGATCCTGGCCTCCCTGGGATGTGTTTCCTGCACCTGACACAGAGGGGACACAAGAAATTCTCAAGCACGCCTGGAGAAAACAGTGGAAAATCCCCAGTTTTTCCAAGAAAGAAAAGCCCAGAAGAACAGAACTTTGCCAGGGCAACCAAGTGGAGATGCTCAGATGTCTCAGCTCCCTCTCCCACGGCACAGCCCCTCCGGTCCCAAGTTGTCCTCAGCTCCAGCACCACTTCCTGCCACCCCAACACTGGGAAGAACGGCACCATTCCTCTTCCCTCCCTGCAAACACTTCAATAAAGACCTACTCACACCCTGTGAGAGCAAATTAAAGGGTTTGGAGCCTTCAGGGACACCCTAATTTCTTTTTCTTTGTTGCTTTTAGCATTGCCTGATAGTTTAAGTCATATTTGAGGGTCCAAATCAAAGAAGAAATTCCCGTGTGGGTTATCTCCACCACAACCATCAGACCAAAGGCATTTCCACCACAAAAATTCCTGTTTATATGAACAATTCCCAGACAGCCAGCAGCCAGGCTCTGAGCAGACACGTCCAACACACACATTTCAGCTCTGCACACCCCAGCAGCACTTCCAGGTGTCTCACACCCCAAAGGATTCTCCTGCTCCTCACAGGATCATCTTCAGCCCCATTTCCAACAATGACAATCCTCGTTCCTCCTGACATCACTTTAGAGTCACCCCAAGCCACCCCTCCAGGAGCACCTGAACCCCAAACCCCGAGGCCCCGGTCACTCACCTGCTCGTGGTACTCGATGCCCATGCTGAGGGTGTTGATGAGGATGGCGATCATGATCCCGCGGTTGAAGTATTTGCTCTCCACAATCCGCTTGAGTTTGGTGCCGAACGCCCTCCACAGCTTTGTCACCTTGTTCCTCTCCTTGGCTTTCTTCTTCTTCCTCCTCCTCCTGCTCCTCTGCTGCTGGAGCTGGTCCCGGTGGTCGCCGTGCCGCAGGTCCTGCGTGAACTCGTAGACGCCGTTGCTGTCGGAGTCACCGTTGCTGTCGGAGTCGCTGAGGGCGAACTCGGGGTCATCCAGGAGGCTGGCGCAGAAGGGACAGTCCTGCAGCTCGCAGCTCAGCCGGGGGCCGCCAGGGCTGGGCAGCGCCCCGGCCGTGCTCAGCCCCGACAGCCGGCTGGGCGTCCGGCGGAGACCTGCGAGGGACAAGGGCACCGTGAGCCACCGAGAGACACCGCTGAGAGGCACCATGAGACACCGCTGAGAGCCACCACGCACTGAGAGCCACTGAGAGACACCAAGAGACACTGCTGAGAGTCACCATGCACCGAGAGCCACTGAGAGACACCAAGCGCCACCACTGAGAGCCACCACGAGCCACTGAGAGCTACTGAGAGCCATCGCGAGACACCACTGAGAGCCACCATGTGCTGTGAGCCACCACAAGACATCACTGAAAGCCACCATGCACTGACAGCCACCGTGAGCCACCATGGGCCACCACATGCTGGAAGACATTGCAAGGTGGAAGCAACCGCGCACCGAGAGCCACTGAGAGCCACCACGAGCCACCACGGGCCACCTAGAGCTACTGTGAGTCGCCGTGAGCCACCACATGCCAGGAGACATCATGCATAGTGAGCCACTGCATGCTGGGAACAACTGCGCACCAAGAGCCACCAAGAGCCACCGGGAGCCACTGCACGCTGCAATTAACCATGTGTCGGGTGACATTGTGCACTGGGAGCCACCATGAGCCACCGGGAGCCACTGTGCACTGAGGGCCACCAAAAGCCACTGCACACTGAGAGCCATCACGTGCTGAGAGCCACCGTGAGCTACGAGCCACCACGAACCAAGAGCCACTGCGCACCGAGAGCCACCGTGAGCCACTGTGCAGCTCGGCACAGGGGACAGCCCCAGGTCTACCCAGGGCAGAGCAGTTCCTGCCACATCCTCAATAAAGGCAATCCCAGGATCGTTAAGGTTGGAAAAGACCTCCAAGGTCACCGAGTCCAACCTGTGATCGATCACTGCCAGCCCATTAAACTGCGTAGGGAAGTGCCAGCTCTGCTTGGGCTCTGAACATTCCCAGGGATGGTTCCTCCACCCCTGCCCTGGACAGCCTATTCCAAAGTTTGAACATCCTTTTAGTGAAGGAATTTTCCCAATATCCAACCTCAGCCTCTCCTGGCACAACTGGAGGTCATTCCCTCTTGCCCCAGTTCCCTGGGAGCAGAGCCTGACCCCCCCGGCTGCCCCCTCCTGTCAGGGAGCTGTGGAGAGTGAGAATTTTCCCCCTGAGCCTCCTTTTCTCCAGGCTGATCCCCCACAATTGCTCCTCACAGGAATTATTCTCCAGACCCTAAAAAAACCTGCCAGCCATCCATCCTCCCAAGCAGCTCTGGTTCGGCCTCATTTTCCCCCTTGGTCCCTTTTCCCACCCTCTCCCTGCTCCATGGGCTCTCCACAGAGCATGGCCCTCATTTTGTGTCCTGGGCTGAGGGAAGAGTGACCAGCCCACCCCTCCCGTTCAATTATTCCTGATTATCCCTGAGCAGGCTCCCACCATTAACGATCCCTCAGCGCTATCAAGCTGTTCCACACAATTTAGTCACTGCTGCCATTTAGTTCCTAATGAGCAGGGAGAGGGAGAAGGGACCAAAGGTGGCTGCAGACCACGGATCACAGCTCAGAGAGTCAGAGTCCCCTCAGTCTCCTTCAGCCTTTCATAAAGCTCAGGTGAATTCGCTGCCTGAGGCTTAGGGGGTTTAAAATCAAACGTGTTTTGAGGTGTGAGGAGAAATTCTGACTGTCCTGGAGCCAGGGAATGGAAGGACAGAGACAAGAGTAACCGGGATGATTTGGGTGGAACAGCAGCCAGATTTTATTTCCTCATATTTAGGAATCCAATTCCTAAGTTTCCTCATATTTAGGAACCTTATTCTTAGTCTCCTTATGTTTAGGAACCAGATATTAATGGAAGGAAAACCACGGGATCCTTCCCTCAAAATGCCATTTAAGCACCAATTTCTTGAGATTCAGGGATATAAGGCAAAGAGACAATTTTACCCTCTCATAGAACCATGGAAAAGACCTCTAAGGTCACCAAGTCCATTAATCCAGCACTACTAAACCATATCCAGAAGTGCCACATCCACTGGAAGTGGGATGGGAACCACTTGGATCAGTTTTGAGGAGCCCAGGCTAAAAGCAGTGGCTGCTCCTGGCTCTGGGCCCTGAAGCTTGGAGCTCACCCAGCAAGAATGCTGACTGCAGCCACAGCACAGAAGAGAAGGCAGCACCGAACCAAAGCCAACGCATCCCTTTGCTGGAAAACTGGGATGAGACCAGAGTCGAAACACGTTTTCCTTGCCCGAACGTCACACGGATATCAGTGGCCTTCAGATGGGCCTTGGAGGACAGGCCTGGCTCCTGGGCATTGCGTCAAAGCCACCGCGAGCATTGGGAATATTTTGCCCCTTGCACACCAGCACGGTGCTGCTGCTCAGGACCGAGCCAAGGAGGAAAGGCTCAGCCCAGCCCCGGCAGCAGCACAGGGAGGGGGCTGCCAGATGGCTTTTAATGCTATCAAAGTGTTAAAAATGATATGAAAAGCCCTGGCGCCGCAGATGTCTTCAAAATACCAGAGTCTCCTTGGCTGCCTGCTAAAATAACCTCCAGCATTGCAGGGCACGGGAACACGGGGAACAGGCTGTACTCTGAGCTCTTCAAATCCACAACAAAAGAGGCAGGAGAATGCTCTCTCCCACAACTGCATCCTTCCCAGCAGACACCAACCTCGCCTCCAGCTGGGGCTGGGAGAGCCCGGGCTGTTAATGCTCCTTAATGCTCTCAATTATCACTCCCGTGCTCCCCTTGCACGAGTCCTGCACTGAACACGCTCTGCTTGTTGACTTGGGAGAGGAGAGGGAGAATTAAAGGCTCTTTGTTTGCCCAAAAAAGCTGAGGAAGGGTTGGGATTCTTCCCCAGGTTCCTTTGCTAAGTTTTAGGGATGGAGAAATGGGAGTTGGGGGCTGTGCCTGGCAGGGATACACCCTGGCACTTAAAGATCATCCCAAAGCCTGGAAGTCACATCCATCACTCCTGGTGCAGAACTGACCCTGGCTCAGCCCTGCTGGGGTGGCTGAGTGGGAAGAAGGGCCTGGAAAGAGCCAGATCCGTGCAAGGGAAGAGCTGGGCACTCCCAGGGTCTCCAGGTGGACCCAGCTGCCCTGAATCCCTTCCCAGCCTGTTTTCCTTAGGAGATGGATGAGCAGCCTCTTCCCACTTTCCAGCCCTTCCCAGCTGTGCCCACACTTCTGGAAGACACAAAACAGTTCCAGGAGATTTGTTTAAAGCATTTTGGCATCCTCTGGGCTGAAATCCCTCTGTGGAAAGAGGACACTGTAATTGCATTATTAATGACAACTCAATCTAATCCCAGCTTTCAAAGAACCACTGCAGGCTACGGGAAAATCTCCTAAATCATCTTGGAGATGTCACAGTTGGGACTGAGATTTGGGCCCTTCTTCTCCTAAAAAGGACCCCAGCAGCAAGCAGGCGAATCCAAACTCTGACTTCAACAGCTCTCCTGCTCCTTTCTTTCCCAATCCCAGCCTTCTGCAGAGCCTGGGTTTTTATCTCAAGGTAAAAACCCATTCTCCTAAAAACATTCATTAATTTGCACAGCTAAGGATGAAGCAGTGATTTATACAAAGTCCTTGCTGAACAACAGAGCTGTTGGCAGTAACCTTGCCCCCCGTGCCAAGCTCCCGAGTGTTCGGAAGCGTCTGCCCGAGGCAGTTTCTATAAACAATCCACTTTTACCCTTTTGTGTGGTCCTTAAAAACAAGAAAATTAACAAAGGCAAGACACCCAACCTCTCTGTCGAGCAACCTTTTCCCCCCAAGCCAGGCTTGGTATTTTTTTCAGCACATTCATCACCAGGGTAAATATTTGTGTCCATGCACACGCAAATAAACAGTTTTGGAAAACACAGGCATTGAAAAAACCCAAATGACGAGTTTGGCTTAAAGAGATTAAAAAATAGAAGCTGGATCTTTGTGACTTTTCACTGTTTGAGAGCTTAAGAGTATTTTGCAGATTTTAGCTCCAGCCATGAGGACTGGAAAAACATTTTATAAAATAGAAATCCGAGTGTTGCGTGTAATCGCTGCTCCAGTGGGTGATTTATATGTGAGGGGAGATAAAACCTCACTGACTGTGCTGGGGTGGCTGCATCTGTGCAGAGAGGATGGGAGAGAGGCACTGAAGAGTTCCCCAAAATGCTCCTCAGATTGAATGGATTCCCAAACCTGCAGGAAAACTCAGCCCTACATTTCTTCTGCACACGGGGATTGCCCAAGATGTGCAGCTCTGCTCCTGAACTGCCCTCCGCACGTCCTCTGTGCACTGAACCCGCTGCTCCTCCTTGCCAAAAAGAAATTCAGAGGCTCCAGGGCCCATCAGAGCAGAACTGGAAGTGTCTGGTTTGAGTTCTTTCAGTGCCTGCCTGTTTTAAACTTCTCAGTTTGCTTTATCGGATGCTTCTCCTGCAGTTTCCACCCCCTCATCCTTTTCAGGCACCATCTCCCAGCCCCTGGGGGTTCCCTGCTGGAGCTGGCAGCTCCAGCATTCACTGCAGGTGTAATCCCAGGGGCTGCATGGTTCTGGTTTGGGGTGGGAACAGAGGGAGCACCTCCAGGGTATCACAAAGCACACGAGAGCCCAAACCCAGATTTTGTAACCACAGGAACGAGGCCTCCAGCAGCAGCCTGGACCATCCAGTGATGGTAAATACAAGGATGGAGGGAACAGAGCTCCTGGTCTTAGCCTGTCCCACCTCCAGCTTCAGTGCATTCACAACACTCCCAACCCTCAGCACCCCGCAGGGCTGCCATTAACACCTCGACTCTTGAGCCATTCACCCTTCTACCAGTTTTCCTAAGCAAAAAACCCCAGCTTGGTTGCCCTTACCATGCTCTCCCACCAGCTGCTGCAGCTTCCCGTAAGAATCCAGGCCCAAATTCCCCGGGCTGTTCACCGCGGCCACCGGAGAATTCCCATTCTTCTTCCCTTTGGGAACAGGCGTAGAGCCGCCCTTGCTGCCGGGGGAGGGCAGGATGGTGGGGTAGTTCATGTTGCCATGGGTGCCCAGCCCAGCCAGTTTGCTGCCAGCAGGGGCACCGGGAGCCTTGCAGCCCCCGGGGGGCCCCTCCACGTGGCAATCCGCGTGGTAGATGCTGTGCACAGCCTCGGCGTCGGCACGGGGAGCGGCAGGGCCCTGCGGCCTGGGCGAGGGAGGAGGGGGAAGCATCAGCTGCCTGCCAGGCTTCATCACCTGTAGCTCCAGCTCACAGATCTCAGGGTTGGCACGAGGCCCACGGGGGCTCCCGTTGCTGATGTGGTAGTGGTGGTGGTGGTGGTGGTGATGGTGGTGGATCAGGTGGTGGATGGAGGTGATTCTCCTCCTGCTCCGCTGGCTCTGCCCGCTGCTGCCGCTGTTGGGGTTGACTTTTTTCCGGCGTTTGCTCTGCCAGTTGTTGTAGAGGCGGATTGTCCTTCGCTTCACCTTCCTGAAGATGTGGCAGATGTACTTGAGCAGCTCCTCGTAGCAGCTGCCTGGCTCCGAGAAGCTGGCGATGGTGCTGTCGTTGGACAGGTAGCGCGCCCGCT
Organism: Falcunculus frontatus; assembly: GCA_013398115.1. Taxonomy (NCBI): domain Eukaryota; kingdom Metazoa; phylum Chordata; class Aves; order Passeriformes; genus Falcunculus; species Falcunculus frontatus. The sequence goes on along the minus strand of VZRV01003333.1, from coordinate 663,540 downwards.
GCTCCTGCATCAGCTGGTTCTCCCGCTGCTTGGTCTCCGAAAACTGGGTTGCTATCACCACCAGGCACAGGTTAATCATGAAGAAGGAGCCGACCTGGGGAGAACACAGGGAAAGGAGTCAGGAGGGATTGCACGGAGCAGGGGAAGCTCCTCACCACCACACGCGGTTCTCGGCGATCCTGGGATTTCCGAACGTGCCAAATCCCAGGGTCTGCTCGCCAAAGATGCTGTCAATGTGTGCCTGAGCTGCTAAATTTGCTCTGAACCACGATCAATTATTTTAGCAACAGCCCTCTCCACCCTCCTCCCTTCAAAGCAATGACATTTGCTACTAACACAGGGCGCATGAAACACAACCAGGCCCCACCACAACGCTGATTTGGACATTCACGGAATCACAGAGTTCCAGAATGAACCAGGTTGGAAAAGACCTTTGAGATCATCAAGTCCAACCTATGACCCAACACCTCCTCACCAACTAAACCATGGCACTGAGTGCCATGTCCAGGCTTCTTTTGAACACATCCAGGGACGGTGACTCCACCCCCTCCCTGGGCAGACAATTCCAGTGCCCAATCACTCTTTCAGTGAAGAATTTTTCCCTGAAATTTGGCCAACCTGTAGGGAAAGACGATTTCAAGTCCAATTTGTGCTGCTTTGAAACATCCTCTTCTCTTCTTCAATCATTTCACACCCCAGAAGAGTGTGCCCTCATTTTGGGGGTACACTCAGGACCCATAAATCTGTGACCTTGTGCTCCTGGGACTCCCTAACACAGAAATGCATCTCCAGGACACTCAGTGTTCCTGAGGGGCTGATTCAGTGCCTGGTTGAGTTGATGTGTTCTTGGGTGACACCAAGTTTTCAAAATGAAGTCCCAAGGCAAAAAATGTGACGTGACCTAAGGCTGCATCCTCCCCTCAGCTGTCGAGCCCACAAAGTGATTCTTCTCTGCTTATGTTCCTAAATCAGCCAAAGGGAAATGTCAAATATTCCCAGCAGGGAATCGGTGCCCTGAGGGGTGACAACAGAGTGACGTCAGGGCAGTGCCACTGTCTGCAGGGCCTGTCCTGGGCACAGATGGATTTAACCCGGAATTGTCTGGTGAATCCTCAGGGAAGCTGTGTGGACGTGGTTTGTGGTGCTGCTCTCCAGTGTGGATGCTCCTGGAGAAGCAGCAAAGGTGCCTTTCCCAGCTCCAGGTGACTCGGGCAGGAGTCACCTTCTGGCTTTTCCACATGGATCCACTTGTAGAGAATGGCTCAATGGAGTGGAGAGTAAATCTCTGCTCACGGCTAAAACATCCCTGACTTCTCCAGGGCACTCCCACACTGCTCTGATCCATGTTTTCCCACTGCTGGTGGGAACTGGTTTGACTTCCCAAGGCCTCCAAACCCACTCTGATGAGGACAGGGTTAATTCTAAGGACTGTCCACTCACAAAATCCCTTTTAAACAGCTCCATCCCATGTCCTGCTGACATCTTCATGGTACCTTTCCCTTTGCTCCCCTCCTGTCTTAAATATTTCACTTTTCCACTTCCTGGAGGAGGTTGTGCCCTTTGGAAAACCAGAACCTTATGGACATGGAATGGTGGCTTCTGGAGGCAACCCCCAGCACCTGTAGTGGGTAACATTTTGTTTGTAGGAATGTGAGACCTCAGAAAGGTGAGAATTATTATTATTTAAAGGGTTCAGATGAAATTCAAGGGTTTGAGGGCTCCCCAAAGAAATGAGGCTCATCTGGCACATTGAGGAGGTCAAAGGAAGAAAAGCCTGGACTTCCTGGCACAGTCACATCCAGGTGACAAGACCAAGACTGGGAGGGCAAGAGGGAGGCAAAGCCCTGAATCCTACCTGGCTCTTCCCTGTGAAAACAACAGGGAACAGCTTCACCCCCCAAGGACAAGGAAAAGGAGCATCTCCCAGGTCATACTTACTATGATGAGCAATATAAAATATATAAAATTGTAAAAAGAATGTGCATCCATCACGTAATACATGATGTCCACCCATCCTTCCAGGGTTATCACCTGCAGGGAGACAGAGAAAGAGAGTGTGAGGAGAAAAGTCACCCCAAAAGTTGTTAAATATCTATTTTCTGATAGTGTCAGGTGCCCATCGTTCCACAGAAACTCCTGAGATCCATCCAGAACTCTGTTCCCAGCTGGTTTGGGAGAGAAGGAATGTGTGGCCAAAGGACCGGCCTGAGGTTTCTACAGGAATCTGCTACAATTAAAACCACGAAACATTTAAATAAACCACGTGAAACATTGGTTCTGAGGCAAAGAAATTCCAAGGAGGGATTATAATCCCAAAAAAAAAAAAGCCTCTCCCTGCAGAGATCTGGAGTTTTTACCTAAAGCTGCTGGTTTTGTAACGTAACGCAGAAAATTCCCACATTTTTCACTGCATTTTGTTTCCGCAAACCCAATTTCCTTGTGATTCCTCCTGGCTCAGCATCACAACTGCACCACCGCTATCGGAGTGGGAGAGCATCTGAATGGAAGAGAGACTTTAATTAAATGTAGACTTGATTTAAGCTTCGTTTTCTCAGCCTTCCTTCCCCTAAAAAAAGCAGCTGAGGGTTTAATTAACACCACCCAGGCTGTGTGCAGAGCTCTGCCACGTAATTTACACTTTTTATTTAGATAAAACACACCCAACTTCCAGTGCTGGCTTGCTACTAGAGGCGAAATTCCATCCCGGAATTCCAACTTCCATCAGAATCCAAGCTCCTGTTTGAACCCACTCCCACTGTCCCCTACTCACCACACCTCACGTGAGCCTCGGAGGTCTTGGCAAACCCCACAACTGCTCCTGTCGCCATTTCCAGTGGCATCATTCCTGATTTAAACCATGTTTGCAGGGAAGGAATTTGCTCTGGGAAGAGAAGGCTCAGACCTCGTGGGTGCAGGGGATTTTCCGTGCGGTGTGTCCCCAAACGCTGATCCATAAACCCCTCGCTCCTGAGGCAGCGAATAAAACCTTGCAGGGAAGTCAGACCACGAATCCACGAATTCCCTGGGGTTTTTTTTACCCAAGGAACAGATAGAAGCTCCTGGATATGGATTTTCAGGACATGACCACATGTTCGCACAACAGTTTCTCTGGGACTCAGAGCAGCTCAGGGCTGCTGGAAGGGAAACTCTGCCTCTTTGGGACCTCTCACCCCAAATTCAAAATGCTGATGTTTTCCCAGCAAGTTTCCAAAGCTTCTTCCCGTGTGGGAGCTCGTGTAGGTTCCCCCCCGCGGTGTAGCTGAGTGAGAAGGCAGCACAGCTCAAACAAACCAACCTCACCTGCCAAGGAACAGATCATTTGTGAAATTTGTCTCTGCAGCCATTTCCCCGTGTCAGGGTTGTTAAAGGCTCATGGGAATCAGGTCTGACACGTCGGCTGCTCTCACAACCTGCTCCCACCTCTCCTGTTCCTCCTCACATCCCTCAACTGTTCCTTCATATCCCCCCTTGCTGATCAGCAATCACACAGCTCAGCTTGGCTTCACAGAATTCCAGAGTGGTTCAGGTTGGAAAGGACCTTAAAGCCCATCCAGTGCCATAGGCAGGGACACCTTCCACTATCCCAGGTTGCTCCAAGCCCTGTCCAACCTGGCCTTGGATACTTCCAGGGATGGGGCAGCCACAGCTTCTCAGGAAATTTCATCCCAGCCCCTCCCCACCCTCACAGGGAAGAATCTCTCCCCAATATCCCATCTAACCCTTCCCTCTGACAGCTTAAAACCACAGCCCTGTGTCCTGCCCACAAGTGGGTTTAACAAAACCCCAGAGATCAATCCATGAAGGTTTTTTATCCCCATTTTTCCCTGTGGTGCCGTTATTCCCATGGAGCTGGGAAGGGGTTAAGCTGCCTGGGTGTTCATCCGTGAGGAACAGCCAAGCAATCAAACCCCTCCTGCCCCTTCCTGCCTCTCCCTGAACACATTTAGAGAGAACAAAGTCCTTTTGGGGCAGGTCCCTTGTCTGTGAGGGCTCTGCTCCACAGCTGAGCCTCCCACAGCCGTTGCAGGGTCACGGGAAGGCAGAGGGATCACATCAGGAGGTGACACAAGGTGACACCAAATCACTGCCACTTACCCAAGAATTATTTCCTTTGTGCTGTCTGGGTTCCCTCCCTCCTTTCCCACTGTTTGGTGCTCCAGCCATTCCCACTGAGAGATGAAAAACCAGCCCAGGCACCCCAAGAATATGGGATGCACCCCTACACCGGATTTGGATTCGGCTGGAAATCCTCAGATCTAATGGATTAAATCCATTAAACACAGAGAAAAAAAAAAAGGAGTCACCTGAGGGCTGCTCTTGGGCTTCTGAGCCAACCCTGAAGGCCAACCAACCCTTAGAGGGATATTTTTGTTGTATGAGAGGCAGAATTTTCCACAAGACTCAATCAACATCCCCCATTCCTCCTCTGGAGGGTGAAAATGCTCATCCAGCTCCCAGAATATTCCAGGTGTAATTGGCATTTGCATTATTTACTGCTCGCTTGGAAAGCAAAGGGCTGCAGGAGGGATAAAGAGATGGCTGGGGTTTGTCCTCCTGCTTGAGATGTTGGGGGATTCATCCCTGGCCTCAAGGACTGAGTGCAGTTGCACCCAGGGGAGATTCCTGGGCTGCCAGGATCCGGGAGCAGCAGCCCTCCTGGAAAAGAGGCGGCTCCCAGACATCCGCCAGCTTCTTTAATCCCAGAGCTCTGGGGAAATGCAGGACAGCACATGCACGGCCACCTGCAGGGGCTGGGCTTTTTCCAGCCTCATTCCTGCTGGATTTTAAGTATTCCCAAGGACTTTCCGAGGTCATTTTTCCCTGATCCAAGAGCTCCCTGCACAGCTCCAGCAAGGCCCTGGTGGAAATGGGAACCAGAGCACCAGGAGTCGCCAACAGCTGCTGCATAAATCACCAGCCAAACCCTTGAACTGCTTCTGGAACCAAAACAAAGGCACTGCACAGGGTTTGCTGCTGCCCTGTGCACTTTGATCCCACACATTTCTCCTCAGACCAGCTGAACTTGTGGCTGTCCCATCCCTGGATGTGTCCAAGGCCAGGCTGGATGGGCTTGGAGCAGCCTAGGATAGTGGAAGGGGTCCCTGTCCAAACTGGATGGGCTTTAAGGTCCTTTCCAAACCCCTCTGGGATTCCATGGACTCAGAGGGAAAAGCCAGCAGCTCTCCCTCTTCTCCCAAGAACACTGGGATATTTTTTCAGCACTGCTTTGCCTTTTCCATCAAGGAGAAACGACTTTCTCCTCTCTTCATTCCCACTCCGATGAATCCACTTAACTGCCCCTCCAAGCCCTCCAGACATGTCTCCCAAAGCCCTGGAACACCTTCCTTGTGCTTCCCGATCTCAGCAATCCCTTCTCAGTAATTAAACCCTGCTCAAGCCCTGTTTGTTCACACAGAGCCCCATTAAAGAGCCTCTCCAACGGCTCCAGTTCAAAGCCTCCAACAAACGCAACCCACAATTATTTATCAGCGAGATAAGAGGGTGAGAACTCGCTCCTAATGCTGCTGTGACGGGAAAGATGTGCAAGGCACAGGAAAATCGGCAGCTGCAGGGCCAGAGCTGGAAGATTCAATTAAGATGATTGGCAGGGTGGTGCTGGAGGTGCTCCTGGCTCCACACCCAGGGGCAGAGGAGGTGCCTGGGGAAAAGATTTCTGCCTTGTGAGGAGAGCAGAGGTGTCCTCTCACCCCACTGAGCTCCTGGGTGATGCTCCCTGCTCCTTCAGTTCTTCACCCCCTTCCCCAGGGCTGGGATAAATCATTTCTCTCCCATTAATCCCAGTAAATCTCTCAGTTGTGTCCAATCCTCTCTCCCCTCACTGCAAGAATTTAACAGAAAACTCCCTCAGGTGAACACATAGGTTTTGATTTCACTGATCCTTGGCTCGAACACTCCCCGAGCACCTCACTCACAGCAACAGGATGAGAGTGGACAAAACCCAATCACATTTAATTTTTTTAGGTCTTCGCTGATTCTGATCCCCCTGCTCTGCTCATGCCACAGCAATTTCATCAGCTGTAATAAAGATGCTCGTCTGATTTATAGGAGAGTAATTGGGGACAGAATCAGATCTTCTAGGCAAGCTAATCAGAGTCAATCTAAAACTTCAGAGTGAAAATCACGAGGGAAATGGAGATTAAAGATGCTGGCAATTAACTCAGACCTCCTCAGTGCTCCCAGGGAGGCAGCAGGTTTACATTGGTTTTTCTGGGGTCACTTCAGAGGTTGCACAGAACGATTTCTTTTATTATGTCGGGAAGTTTTCATCATAAACCCCCCTTTCTTTGCGCTCTGCCAAAACCTTTGCAAGGTCTTGGCTGCAGCTGACTCAAGAGCAGGGTATTTTTTGCTTCAGCATCAGAGAATAAAGAGAAAAAAGAATCATTCGGGGGAGAAAACCTCGTTCAGACTCCAGCTTCAATTAGTCAAGGGCTGAATTCCTGGCTCTTAGAAAGCACCAACGGCTGGTGCCAGAACTGCAGCTCCAAACCCACCTCGAGGTGCCACCAATCAATTGAGGGAAGCTGGGAAAATCTCCGTGTGAAGTGAGGCTGGGAAGATCAGAACCGAATGCAGAGCACACAAAACTCCAGCCTGGAGCTGTCTCATGGCAAGGTTTCCCTCCTCTGATTACTGGAACAAACTTCATTTGGAGTGACAGCCTCCCTGAGCACGGACCCCAAATCAGTAGCTCTCCCTTATTAAAATCCTGATAAAACACAGCTCTGGCAACCAGAAATTCCTTCTGATTCCAGAATTGCAGCTGCTGGCTGAGCTCAGTGCCTGGCTGAGGCGGGAGATGCTCTGGAAATCCAGAGAAACCCACATTTGAAGTCTTCATCTTGACTGACATCTATAATTTGCACTCAGCCACTTTTTCTTTGGCCTAAATTGAGTTCTTTGGGGGAAAAAATGGGAATTATCTGCATCCAAATCAATTATCCTGAACCCAACAGCAACTCTGAGGAGGGCCGTGAGTATTTGGGGTCATTTACTTTTTATCTCCTCATTCCCCTGGCCCTGCTGCAAGGCTTTTTGATATCTTATTTTCATCAAACTTATCAAGATGAGATCCAGTTGATGCTATAAATTGTGAGGGCTATTAATTACCCTGATGGGCTCAGGAAGTTTTATAAGGCCTTTAGCCTCCATTTCTGAAAGCCTCTTATCTCCGGATTCCGCCCTCTCGGGCAACATCGATTTGGCTCCCAAGCGCTGCCCAGCGAATATTCCAGGGAGTATTCCACAAGCAGAGCGAGCTTGGCAGATAATCAAATCCCTATTTTTGCAGCCAACGTCACCATTTTAATTATTTCCTCCCGAAACATCTCGTTAAGGAACCTCTGTGGCCAGAAAAACAGGTTTATTACACTGAGTAACATCCTCTGAACAGATGCTTTTTCCTTTCACTTCGAGGCCTTGCTCAGTTTGTAATTTCTTTATAAATTGAGGTTTGCAAATCAGGAATCTGCTCTGAAAAGTGGCCCTAAATGATGGAAAAAAGGAAATTGTGCTTCTTTCCATGTCCTGGACTCCTGACCTGTCAAATTCGTTCCCATAAATGCGATCCCTGGGCAGTGCTGGCAGTTCTCGGTGGGTTTTGGGAAGCAAAGTGGGTAATAAAGTGCGGGATAAAGTCAGACACATCACTGAGGCTGTTGTTTGTTGCTCCAAACCTCATGGAATTGTAGCTCTGGGATCAAAAATGCCACTTTTGCTCCAAAGGAAGGTGAGTTGTTATTGTTCCACACTAAGTAATGCAAGGCCCTCACCCGACAGCAAAAACCTCCCTGAGTTCACTCCACTGCTGCTCCAACAAATCCATCCCAGTCCATATTCCCAGGGTTTGATTTACTGGGATAATGATCCCGTGTCTCCATGGTTTGTGTAAAGGATCCTTGGCACAGGGAAGGGGTTTAACTGTTTAGCTGCAGCACTGACAAGTCCATCAAATCCCAGATTTCTGGCAGGGCCAAGATGGGAGACAAAGGATTTGCCGTGAGGGAAAGGGAAGCACAGCAAGGCTCAGATCTTTGCTTCCACCTGAGGGAATAAAATTCCCTCAGCTTATTCCAAATCATATCAGAGATGATCAGGGTGCACAGGCTGGGAAATCAGGATAAAGGAGAGGCACCCTTGGCTCAGGAGAAAGATCACAGAGCAGATTTGGGGCAATCAAACCAAACAAGGATTTCCCTGTAAGAATCATGGATTTGTGGAATATCCTGAGCTGGGAGGGACCCACAAGGATCAGAGTTCAACCCTGACACCCCAACAATCCCAGCCTGTGCATCCCTGGGAGCGTTGTCCCAATGCTCCTGGAGCTCTGGCAGCCTCGGGGCCGTGCCCATTCCCCGGGAAGCTGTTCCAGTGCCTGACCCCCTCTGGGGGAAGAGCCTTTCCCTAAAATCCAACCTAAACCTCCCTGACACAGCTCCAGCCATTCCCTGGATCAACTGTTGATGGTCCTCAAAACCAGCAGATTTTTGATCACCTGGACTCCAGTTTAGGCCAGGGCCTGCCGCAGGACCCCTCTTCCTACTCCAAACACAAGAATCCATAATTGAGGTTGGATGAAACTCTCCCAAAATTCCAGATGTTTGGAAATCCAAACTTCATCTACAGGAGGTTTTAATTCCATCCAACACCCCCACAGGTTATGGGGCCACTCCTGGGATCAGGGTGGCCTCTCTGCCCTGTCCTACACGAGACAATTCCTCCCAACCTTCAAAACGAAGATTTTCCAAAGGCAACTAATCTCTCTTGGAAGCACGCTCCAAGCTGCTTTACAAGGGCTGGATATTTTTAGATGGGGTATTCAGCCTGAGAGCTCTTCAAACGCAGCGAGTGCTGTTTGTTTGGCTGACCAAATTAAAAAAAGCAACACCAACAGAGCTCCAACCCCGTCATTTCCAGGGAAATATTTTCGGTGATCCAAAACAGATCGAGTTGAGTGACAAAGCAGCATCTCCAAGCAGCGGGAACGAAAAGCTCCAAACTCTTTTCTTGCCAAATTCAGCACAGAGAAGCGTTGTTGACACAGATCTCCAATTTAAAGGCTAAACCATTGGAGGAAAAAATTCCTTTTGGTCCCAAATCCCAAATTTCTCTGCTCAACAAACACTGAAAACAGGTGTGACAGCTCCTGAAAACATGGCCCCAAAATGACTTTGGGCAAAAAAACCTGCAGCTGGAAACCTCCCACTTTTTCCTTCTGTTCCAGCTTTTTGGCTCTTTCCCAAAATCTTTCCAGCAGGAGTGCTGGAAGTGGGAGAGCAGAGGGTGGAGCAGAAAGCAAGCAAGGGGTTAACAGCACCTTTGTAGGGTGCTTGAGCCAATGGGAAAACCATTCCAGAGCTGGAATTCTGTAAGGAGCTTGAGGTTCCAGAAACAGAGCAAGGAAAATGGGTCCCCAAAATGTCCCCATTAATGTCACCTGAGGGACAGCCCAGCCAGGAGGATCCAATGGATTCATACAGAGAAGCTGTGGCTGCCCCTGGATCCCTGGAAGTGTCCGAGGCCAGGTTTGGAACACCCTGGGATAGTGGAAGTGTCCCCTGGAGGACTCGATTAACTCGTTCCCTGGGATGTCTTCCTAAGGAAACCTTGGAGAAGCAAGAGGTGCTCAGAACAACAAACCCAGAACAAGAGCCATGACCCAGAGCTGCATCCAAGGGCAGATTCCAAGAGGGTCTCTCATGAAGGAAGCCCTTAGGAAAACGCAGCTGCCTCTGGAATCCATGGCAAGAGGAGGCCATAGGAAAGGTACTCTGAAGAGCCAGACAAATCTCTCTTGGATTGGATGGACATTTCCTGAATTATAGGGACATTTCCTGCCATGTCCATGGAATTTTTCCTGACAGATTTGCTCTCAAAGCAGATATGCCCTACCAAGCATATCCCAGAAGGATGAGGGAGGAACAACGTGTTCCTCTTGGATCTGGGATAGTTTTTCCCTTCAACTTTTGCCAGAAGCATCGAGTAAAGTGTGAGTACAGATTTCACTTTCCGACAAATCCGATGTGAAATTATCCAATCGATGGTTCTCTTCTCTCCAAATTTCCTCCCAGCTTCCCAATCCCTTTTATTTTCTCAGGATTTCTGCACTCAGGCCTGGCCACCCCGAGGCTGCCGGTCAGGGAGGTGGGAAGGCTTTGGTTGCTCTGCTGGGGCTGTCAGTAATTCCAATTAAATTGGACTTTGCTGAGGTGGGTAATTCATCATCTGCCGTGTGACAACAATACCTGTAATTACTGCTCCGATTGCTGGGGCTGGAATTTGTGTGCAATAAAGGGAGCTTCATATCATGCCAAACCTCACAGTTAATTTAGGCTCCATCTCCTTTCATTTAGGCTGTAATAAGCTAATTAGTTCACCTAATTTGCCACTGAACGTGCCTTTGTAACAAATACAGACACGAATTAGCCTCTTGCACAACAAATGAGGGGAAGCAAAACATGAATCATTTGCAGGATTACATAAGGAATTATCATCCTTTCCCACGCCCAGGGATGCAGCAATTCCCTTTATTATTTTTAGATTTTTAAATTTGCTCCAGGTTCTCCTGTCTCTGACTTCTCTTCTCCTTGGAAGGTTGACAGCACATTTCCCTGTTTTCCTGCTGTCACCTGTCCCGGCTCTGGGAAGTTCAGGATCACTGCCATGGAAAGAAATGTCTTTAATAAATCCCAGTTCTGGCAGCTGGAAGAGCTCAGCCATCCTTGGGGCACCTTTTGTTGGATGTTCTGGAGTGGAAATCTTTGGACTTTTCTGCTTTTGGTTTGGTTTATCCATGCTGTGAACAGCATCAAACTGTGCCCTTGGGAACTTTCTTCTGGATCTCACCTGTGGGGCTCATTCCATCCCCCTCCCTTCTGACAGCTCCTAAACCACACCAGATCATGGAATCCTGGAATGGTTTGGGTCGGAAGGGACCTTAAAGCCCATCCAGTCCCATGGGAACACCTTCCACCATCCCAGGTTGCTCCAAGCCCCTTCCAACCTGGCCTTGGGCACTTCCAGGGATGGGGCAGCCTCTGCCAGGGCCTCCCCATCCTCACATTCCTTCCCAATATCCCATCTATCCCTGCCCTCTGGCAGTGGGAATCCATTCCCCTTGTCCTGGCACTCCACACCCTTTCAAGGAGTCTCTCCCCTCTTTCCTGTCAGCTCCTGGAATGTCACTCCAGAGCCCCCTCTTTCCCAGGCTGAACAAACCATGATTCCCAGCTCATTTGGGATAAATCCTAAGGGAAGCTCTGTCCAGCAGCCTCCTGAGCCCGCCATGGTACCCACTGGAGCTCTGCCAGCCCTCAGGACTCGCTCCACATCACAACTCCTGCAAAGTGCCACGGATTCATTATCCTGCGGAATAATGGCTCGGGACAATCGGCCCTGTCTCATCCCAGTAATTCAATACCAATCCCTAGGGAAGCTCCCAAGTTCCTAAATCCATCAGTTGGACTTTGTGCACCACTTACTCGGAGCCCTCGTCCAACTGCTGACCTGGTGCTATCCAGCTCCAGCTATTAAATGGGATGAGAGCGCAATTCCATGGATTTATTGGCTAAATGTTCTCTGCTTCCAGCAATTGTTTGGATTTAGCACCTCCCCTCCTGCACTGATGATTTCCTTTCCCCACATCCAGGCTGAGCCAGCACCTTGCTCCCAACAGCTGCCTCTTTACCTGGAATTAAATCATTCCCAGCTCTTAAAAACGAGCCCTGACTTCCAAAAGGAATAAAGACACGAGAAGAGTTTTTGGCTGGAAATCCTCTGGAGCATTTGGATGGCCTAAGCAGCACTAAAACCAATCATCGACCTCCTGGCAGCTGCCAAAACAATCTAAAGACACAAGGTCTGACTTTTCCAGACGTTGTTCTGCTCCAAGGAATCAGCTGAAGCCTCTCCTGGGGTTTCCTGAAATAAAACTGAACCTTTTAAGGATGAGGAAATCAAATGCCAAGATGGAATGAAAACTTGCAGCCTGGAAAAAGGCTCGGGAAGGGAAAAGGCAGCAGGACCCCTCTGGAGAAGCTCCTGTTCTTCCTCGATGCCCTTTCCCTGCCCTGTGGTGGGAGCCAGATGGGATCTCCCAGGAACATCCCTCAGATCCATCAAAGAGCTGTGCAAGAGCAGGAAAAGGAGAATTCCCTCTTCCCTTTATCCAGCACTCACTACCAGCCAGCAGCTCTTCTCTCCCTCACTAATTCCTAAGAATTTTCCCAGTTGGACCTGGCTGAACATTCCAGATTTGGTTCTGAGCCTCAGGCACCAGCACAGTGATCCAAGGGCAGCTCCTGTGGATGCTGAGAACAAACATTCCCTACTTTACAACTCCCAGGCGAAAACTGGAAGTTATGAAGTTCCTGGGATAACATGGAACTGGAAGGAAATCCATAAATGAAACTCAGAGCTCTGGATGAGTAATTATCCATCATTAACACAGCTAAATGGAGAATCCTCCTTGAGGAACAGATGTCACCTGCACTTCAGGGGACTGAATCAACCAGGGCATCCAGCCAGAGCCTAAGGAATGCTTTAAAACCAGGAAATGCCCATTAAAAATGGAAAAGAACACAGAGATCATTCCAGCTGGAGCAGCCCTGGGAAATCACAGCCTCAGGACTGTGAGGATGAGCCCTCCAATGTTCCAGAGCTACAAATGCTTGGAAAATCTTTCCAAGTGTTCCAATCCTTCCTAGAGTGTTTTGTCACCTGTAAAACCTCCCCTGGGCTCAGGGAGAAGCACTTCGGTCTTTTCTGAAGAGGCTGAAATTCCCTGGGGACAGAATTTCCTCACAGGAATTCTGGCCAGAAGGGATTTTTCCCCTTTTCCAGCATTCCATGCTCACCGGGATCACCCTGTGATTTAAAACCAAGCCTAAGCCATGCCAGGTTCCTACATTTTAGAATGAAATTAAGTCTTGCTTAAAAACCTCAGCACCACTTTTAGTTTCCTGATGCTACAACAAAAATCTCTGTTCTCCAAAATCCCTGGGATTTATCTGATTTGCAGAGGTGGAACTCGCCATGAGTTTTTCTGCCTCAGGAATTACTTCCCCCCTTTTCGAAACTGCACTAAAAATAAAGTTTCTTCTCTCCAAACGCTCTCTTGCACCATTTATTTCCTGATTCATTTATTCCCCACATCCTTATTTGCAATTTCACTCAGGGGCAAGCAAATTCCTTCCTCCTCTGACAAATTCACCAAAACCTCCCCAAGCAAAAAAAATGACAAACACAACAAAAACCGGGAAAAAAACCCCCTTTTTGGGGAGAATGCTACCTGAAAAATAGCAATCCAGGCATATCCAATATTATCAAAATTGATGGCTCCGTTGTGGGGGTTCACGTCCCCAGCCATGCACACGTTGTAGTACTGGTTCCAGTTGATGCAGGAATTCCTGCTGGGCTCGGGGCTGGCCAGGCTGGGGCTGTAGGAATCCATGCTCAGGGTGCACTCCACCTTGGATTCCTTCCTGCTGGGAATGTTGGAGCACCGCTGCATCCCGTTCTCCCGGTGCGAGGAGCAGATGAAGGGGTTCTCCTCCGCCTCGTCCGGTCGGTAGTAGGGGTGCAGGAAGGTCAGGTTGTACGTCCTGGAGGGGGGGAAAGAAGGAAAAGGATGAGGAGAAAATGGTTCATCCCTTGTTTTAGCAGTAGGGAAAGGTGCTGGTTGCTGTCCCTTCGCCCTTTGGGCAGAATTCCAGCCCCTAAAATCAAATCCTTTTATGCCCTGTAAGGCCTCAGCGATCTCCCGGTAAAGATCAGCCCGAGTTTCCCCAAGCAAACAAAGTTAAAAGCATGAAATGAGAGGGGAGGGAGAGGAAATCCCAGCGGATCAGGCTCTTCCCAAAAATCGGGGGAGCTTTTGGGTTCTCGGGACGGATTTGAAGATAACTCTTCTGATCCAGAGCAGCTTCCCAATAACTCTGCCCCTCAGGACGCCTCTGCTGAGGGGCTGAGCTCTCACAAGGAGAGACCCAGCCAGAGCCATCTCCCATTCCCTCTGTACTTCCATGAAAAAAAGGAAGAGCCCCCATGAATGGGAACCACGTGCTTCCCGCAGATCTGACTGGATCGGGCCGGATGAAGCCGATGGCTCTGGCACAGCCGGGATAAGGAAATGCCGGAATTGCAGCACGGCAGGAGCTGCTTTGCCCGAGTTGTGTCCCAGATCTGGCACTTTCTGGGCCGTGAGCTCAGCGCTGGTGAGAGCCCGCAGCGCTCAGGGCTCCAACTGAGAAGCTGCATTGCTCCAGAGCCAACTTTATCCACTGTTTCCCGAGCTCCAGGGATCTCGGATGCTCCGTAATCACCCGGAGATAAGGGAGAGGCAACACACGCATTATCAGAGATGTGGGCAGAAGATAACCAGGTAATTCTTCCAGCCAGGACAGCTCTATTTTTATCTCTCCCTGAACGTCCCTATCCAGTGAAGAGATTTGGCTTTAACAAGCGTTATTCCATACAATTGCTTGGAATTGCTGCCCAAAACCCTCGAGCCAAGCAGGAGTTTAAGGAGAGAACAATTGCTGCAGAGCAGATCCGAGGGGAAATCAGCCCTCGGCAACTTCCCTGGGGAATTTGGTTCTCTTCCATTATCCAGTTCCCTGAGATGGGTATGGAAGGTTCATCAGCATCAGAATGGGAGAGGAAAGAGGAGCACATCCCGGGAATGAGGCATTGTTGGCTGGGAATTATTTGTGTTCGGCAGCTCCTCCCCTCTCTTTGCACATCCCACGCCTCCAGACAGAGCTGTAACATCACCTGCCCTGTTTCTGGGCCTTGGATCCAAGAAAAACCTGGAAGACGTTTTCCCTCCCAGACTGCCTGTAAGCCTTTTCCTTGCCCTCCCACCAGCTGGCTTCCCTGGGAGGAAATTTCCATATAAAACAGGCTGGAGAAGGGGCCAAGAGCTGCAGCAGCAACATCAGACACCAACCAGCAGTGGCACACAGAGGGGGGGACTGCTGAGGATTGAAACACACCGAGGTACAGGAAAACTTGGGAAGAGCTGGAGAATTTGGGAAAAGAAACAAGGAACAGAGAGGAGACACCTGAGAAGTGGCTTCAACTCAGCACTCAGCAGGATGAATTCCGTATTTTCCATGGGAATCCTGCTGAGCAATGCCAGGAGGAGCAATTAAACACCTTCCTGACAAATTCCAAACTGCTGGAGCCTCTTCCCAGCTCGCGCCAGCCAAAGGCAGAACAACCCCGAGCAGCTCCCGAGTTAATCAAGACTGAAAACTCACATTAGAGGTGTCCTGAGGCAGCAGAGAAACACAAAGCACCTCACAGCTCCCTCCCCTGCTTCCAAGCCACTGAGTTCCTTGAAAGGCTCCTAGACTGGAAAATGCTGCTCTGCATCCCGACGCACACAGAGCAGCCCCAGGAGAAGAGCCCAGACAGGCTGGAGCTGACCCAATTCCTTCATTTCCACCGGGAGCAGCTCAGGAGGGTGGGAGACAAATATCCCAGAGATGTCACCCAGGAGCTGCTGGCTCCGCTTGTCCTTCCCACCCGGGCACGCCGAGCCTTCTTCCTTCCCACCACAAATCCTTGGGGAATTCCCCCTCCAGCTCCCACTGCCAGGATCTGCTGCTGTCGGAGCAGTGGGATCATCCTGGCACTGCCAGGGAAGCACAGTTCATCCCAGGGAGCATCCCAGGTTTTGAAGGATCACTTTGGTCAGGGAAGGAGAGATTCTCCCATGTCCCAACAAGCAGAGACCCACTTCCAACCCACTCCTACAACAACCCAGCCATTCCTTCAGAATCCTGACTAAAAATCCTTAAATAACCTCATTCCAGCCCTGTAACAGCGCAGCTCTCAAAGGCAGGGAGAGAAAAGCAGATATTCCCAATGCACCTCCAAAAAGTTCCCAAATTTCTGTCACAATGAGGGAAACTTAAAAATAGTTCCTTTACTCGGAGCTGCCAGCTTCCGAGGGGGATTGAAAAGAAAAGGTTTCCATGGGAAAGAAGAATGACGGCAAAAATCAAAGTCAGTCCTTCCATCTGATGCCTCTGGAAAAGCTGCAGGCCCAGGAAACTGCAGGGCAGGACTCAGCAGGGCAAAGCTGGGTTTGAAGCAGCTCTTTGTGATTCACTTACACCTCCTTTCATCCAGAAAATTTGGGGTTAGGACCCTTCCCTGCCTTGCTGGCCCTTGGATTTTGTCCAGAGCCAGTTCTGGTTTCAGCTGGGAGGGTTGGCAGCAGCACCAAGGGGAGACCCTCCAGTAATTCAGGTTTTCCCTCTCTACGGGGCTGTAAAGGAGATCAGAGCCAGGACCTCGTGCTCAGCCCCAGCCTGGCTGTCCATCCATGCTCCAGCCTTGCCTGAAGGGCTGGAAAACCTCTGTGCCCAGAGAAATTGTGGATTTCCCATCCCTGGAAGTGTTCAAGGCCAGGTTGGAGCAGCCTGGGATAGGGGAAGGTGTCCCTGCTCATGGCAGGGGGTTGGAATGAGAATCTTTAAGGTCTCTTCCAACCCAACCCATTCCAGGATTCCATGATCTGTCCAACAGCAGGAAGATGGAACCCTGAAGTGCTTTCCAGGTCATTCCATGCTTTTTTTCCCTTTTCAATTTGCTGCTGGGGTGTTAACAACCACTGCAGGGCTGAACCATGTCCTGACGCAGGGATTGAGAGACTGAGTCAGAAGTGCTAAAAAAGCCCGGGAATAGTGCCATCTGGATTCCCTAAAACTTCCACCCCGAGCTCCAATAAACCTGGGATAGCTGGAAATGCAGGGACTGGGTCACTGCTGGATTTCTCAGGTCTAAAATTAATGCAGACCAAGAGCCCAACCCAGCAGCACCACTCGGGGTGAAGGTACCGGAGAACCCCACATTTCTCCCGCTGACACTGAGCTGGAAGCTGGAATATTCCTGCCCCATGGGCACCCCAGCAGCCTCCTTTCCCCAAATCCCTCTAGAAATGCTGCAACTTCTATCACAAGAAGCCACAGGACTTGGGCAGAGCCCCCCAAGTTCACCATTCCCAGCTACTGTGGAGGTGGGGGGACACCAGGATCCATCCCAGAGGGAAGGAGAAGATCCCGGACAAACCCCTGGAAACACGGCTCATCCCAAAACCTTGCTGTGCCTTCCCTGCCAACCCATAAGGCCCGATAAGAGGCCCTATAAGAAAATCCTGCGAGGCCTTTGATGCTGCTAATGGCCATTACATAACTGCTCCTTAATGTCTGTGCTCAGCAAACGCTTCCCCTGTGGTTCATCCTAAAAGCTCCACTTTGCAGAAGATCACAGAGCGTTTAAAAACGCGACTCAAAGAGACCGAGAGGGGCTCGCTGGCGTTAATTACAGCAACGGGGCCACCCAAGCAGGGCTGGGATGCCACAATTTGGGCTTGGGAATGGCAGCTCGAGTTCACTCCAAGCGTGGAGGGTTTTGGTGAGCAGCAAATTCCTGCTGCGGGTGGCAGGAGAGGGTTTGGAGCATCGGGATGTGGGGCTGGAATCACACCTGTGGCAGAGTCATCGATTTTCCACTCTGCTGGGATGAATAAACACCACCAGAGCTGGTCCAGAGGACAGGGAAAGGCTCAGGGAGTTGGAAGGCCCAGGAGTGAGCAGTGAGAGGCAGGAGCAGGACCTGAGGGATGATCCGTGCCTGTCTTGCAGACACTCCGAGTGCTGACAGCAGATGATTACCCAGGGATGGAATTACAGGCTCCATCTCCCCTCCCGGGGTTAGAGCTGCCCTGAGAGCTGGGCTGGGGCATTTCCTCACCTCTGAGCCGCTGACAGCTCTGACAGGAGCCTTTGGAAGGTTTCCCCATGGAAATCTCCCTTTTCTGTGCTGGCTGCACTTGGTTTTCCTCCAAGTGCTGTGCTGGGGGTGCTCAGGTGTGTCCTCACCCCGGGAAGGGGCAGGGGCACAGCAGCCCCAGCTCAAGGGATGCCCCAAAACCTGCGATGAGCCAAGAGCCATCCCAGCTCCAGCAGCACCTCCACAATCCCACTGTGAACCCAGCAGGAAGAGCCCAGGGCTGGCAGCAGGCTCCAAAGGATCAGCCAGATCCAGGACTCACCCAGGGAGCTCCGGCAGGAGCCAAAGGCACCGGCAGCAAGGACAAGCACCAGAATCCCTACTAAAAATCCTTAAATAACCTCATTCTGAGACTCAGAGCCTGGGCTGGGCTTAAATCGAGCTGCTGGGCCTTGGGCAGGGCTGGGGGTCTCAGGTGAGGCTCAGCAGGGCAGTGAGGGTTAAGATCAGAGGGGCTGCTCCACACAGCTGCCCAGCCTGGAGAAACCCAAATGAAAATTGGCCTCATTAAGGTCGGATTTGATGATTCCCGGAGGTGTTTTCCAGCCCTAATGATCCCATGGTTCCAGGTGCTGCCCGTTCCCGATGCCTGCCCACACTGGGAGCTGTGTCTGAATGATTGGAATGCTTTTCCCATCCAGCTTCTTATCTTCAAACCCTGACAAGGATTTATCTCTGGGTTTCAGCAGCAGCTCCAACTCACCAATCCCTGCCAGTGTGCTCGGTGACCCAAACTGTTGGGAGAGCTGGGAATTTGTTCTAAATCCTCCAATTCCCAGAGTCAGGGATCTCAGGCAGAGCTGATCCAACCCCCTCCCATCCTCATCCTTCAGGTGCAGCAGGAAAACACGGAAGAGCCACTCAAACCCTCAGGAAGTCGCTGACAAATGAGATTTTTTTCAGACAAAAAGTTCCCAGCTGGACCCAGAGCCCTGCTGAGGGCTGGGATTTTTCCAGTAGGGGCCAGAAAGGGGAAAAAAGGTGGAAATTTTTCCATTTTGCTGTACTTACATGGCAAAATTCCTGTCTAGGAAGCACCTGTTCCTCAGCAGCCCCGCCCAGAGCTGGACCCCGACAATCCCAAAGATGAAGAAGACGAAGAAGCACAGGAGGAGGACGTTGCCTAACATAGGCAGAGTGTCCAGCAGCAGGGTCACCAGGATCCTCATACCTGTGGGAGCAGGGAAAACCGGGTTAGGTTTAGAACCCACCATTCCCAACTTGGATGTGCAGAAAAATTGGGATGTCGGTGTTTTCCCCCAAAGCCTGAGGCTGAAGAGGGAGGGGAGGATGCCAAAGGCTCAGCAGGAAATGGGAACAAACAGCAAATCCAGAGGATGAATCCAAGAGTGGGGTTTCCAGGGGTTTTCCAGAGCACTCAAGGACACACAAACTGCAAGGCAGTTTTTCCTGGAGAAACGCTCCTGGGAATCTGGAGGAATTGTTAAAATATGGATATGTAAACATAGCAAACTCCTCCCATGGATCACACAAATTGTTCCCCTAAAAACCACGGAGCCTGAGGTGGAGTGGGAGCTGGGCCTCCACCACAGACAATTCCTCTTCCATGGAGAACTCTCCTTGCTGGACACAGGGCAGTTCTGGAAAGCCGGGAAAGCTGGGAAATTCTGACTTTGAGGATAGAAAGCAGGATGTAAATGTTTCTCCCTCCAAGGAAAGCTCTGCTCCCTTTCCCTCCTCATGCTGTGGGAGACCTTCCCACCGATCCCACACCTCTCCATGAACCCTGGGCTCCCCCAGCCTCTGCTGCCAGGGAAAGGCTGATTTCCATGCCAAATATTCCATCTCAAATCTTCCAACTCGAGGAATGAGAGCCTTGCAGAGCCTCAGCTGAGCCTGGCATTCCTAGCACCTTCCTCAGAGAAACTGTGGAAAGGAGGTGGGGATGGGGATGG
>VZRV01003333.1:584151-643747 GCA_013398115.1 Falcunculus frontatus | reverse complement strand
TTGGAGAAACTGGGAAAGGAGGTGGGGATGGGGATGGGGATGTGGATGGGGATGGGGGCTGCCCCTCTCACACCTCAGAGCACCTCCAAAGTCAAGGATAAAATGTGAATAAAATGGGAATAACGACTTGGAGCTCAGCAGAGGTTGAATGAACCTCTGGGACAGGGACAAACCATTATTCCAACAGCTGATAATGGAGGGACTGAGGAAAAGAGGGAAGAGACAAAGGCAAATCCTGAATTACAGGGGGGAATAAAGCCAAATCCAAGCCTTGGGATCCACAGGGATCGAGTCCATGGCATGGTGGGAATTGCGGCTGCTGGCAAGGAGACCCTGCTGGCTTTGGAGGGATTTATCCCACTAAAATCCTTCTCTGCAAACACCTTTTCCTGCCTGCCCGCGTGGAGCCTTCTCTACCTGAATATTCCTGGTATCTGCTCTCCATCAGTCATCTCGTTGGATCCAGGCATTCCCTGTTCCCCCAGCAGATTCCATGGGCTTCTCCCAAGCTGTGCCTGACACCTCTCCTGTAATTCCATGGTGCTGAGCCTGGCATCTGTAGCCCTCAGGGATGGGCACTGGGAGTACCAGGGTCTCCAGAACAGAGGTGTCCGTCCAACCCAGCATTCCCAGGCACTGCTGGCAGGAGCTGGGATCCTCTCATGCCGCTCCTCGTGTGGATTTGCCAGCGGAAATCCAAGGGAGCCAAATCCCAGGGAGCCAAGCGGGCCCAGAGCTGCCACCACCATGTCAGGCGGCACGAGGGGATCCGCCAGCCCGGCCAAGAATTCCCAGCTAATTAATAATTAGGGATGAGTAATGACCTCTGCATCCGGAGCCTTCTGAGGTCTCCGTGCCCAGCTGGGCCTTGGCTCTGGCGCAATTCCCGCTGCTGGCGCTGGATCCTGTCCGGAGGAGAGGCAGCCTGTGCCAACCACCCCCATTCCTGTCCCTGCACTGTCCCAGTGCCACCCTGAGGGAAGGGACAGAGCAAATTCCATCCTCTGGAGCCGCAGGGCCGCAGGCAAAGGGGGGTTGAATTCCTGGTGTTTATTCCAAACGAGTCCCATCACACAATCACGGAACACCCTGAGCGGGAAGGGACGCACCGGGATCATCAAATCCAACTCCTGGCCCTGCCCAGGAGCAATCCCACATTTTCCTTGCAAATCCATCTTTGGAAAAGCAGAACTCGCTCAATTCCCACTGGAAAGACGATGTTGGGATTTTTTCCCAGTTTTTTCTCCCCACTCTCACTGATATCCTCCCTCTTTTTTCCAAAAATGGGTAAAATTTCTCTCCCCATGCCAGACAATTTTTTTCTGCTCAGCTCCTTTTGGAATTTGGGGTTGTTTAGTGGCACTATCCTGGAGATTGAATCCAGCTGTTCCCCAGCCACTCCATGGGATGTCGAGTGTGCCATGGGAAAAGAGCAGCACGGGGGCTGAAACAAGGAACAGGATTTTCATTCCCATTCCATGGGATGCCTGGTTTAAACCACACAGCAGAAAAATGAAAATAAGAAATACAAATTAAAATTTAAAAGTAATTAAAATAAATTTTAAAATTAAAATTATATAAAAAATAATAAAAATAAATAAAAATTATTAAAAAAAATTTAAAAAAATTTAAAAAAAAAGTAAAAATAAAGCAGTGAAATGGATTTGAAAAAAAAAACCCAGTGACCACTACTGAAAAAAAATCCATGTCTCCAGCCCCTGCCAAGTGTATAAATTGCAGGAATTCTGTTTTTCCAGTGGTTTGGAAGGAATAATTTCTAAAAGAAATGATGTTTTTATTGGCCGGGGTTCTTCTTTCTTCTCCTAACAAACTGCACCAAGATGAAATCATCTCAAGGGTGAATTTATTGTGCCTGGAAGCAACAAGCTGATAGTGCTGGCTGGATCCCAGGAAGAGCCCAAGAATTCCAGGGATCAATCTCCAGGTTGGTTCTCCCCGTTTCCCTGGATTTAACGCCAGCTTCATCTCTTCTGATCATTTTATCTGTTCCACATCCTTGTGGAAAATCCCATTCCCAAGTCCCAGAGCTGGGAATGGCATGGATCGTGCTGCCCTGTTGCCACTGCTGGGATGTGCTGGAATTCCAAGGAAATCCCTTGGATGAGCTGTGCCATCCCCATGGATGAAAGGCTGAAAATGTAACCACAAAATCCAGGGATGTCCCCATCCCCTCTCCACAGGTTCTGGAATATATCGGTCTGGAACAGCAAAATTCCCGAGGTTCCAAGTGGATGGGGTTGGCGTCTCCCAAACAAGTGGAGGCTGGGATGATCTGCCCTCCAGGAATGAGGATGTTTCTGGGAATAATTTCTGGGAATCCTCATCCTGGTGCTTGCTCAGGGCTCTGGTGGTGGTGTCAGCCCAGCTGCTCCTCAGGCACCTCCACTGCAAACACGGATTGAGCTCACTGGATTTCATCCCGTGGAATATTAACCAAAAAATAGGATATTTTCTGTCTCCTGGCTGTTGGAAAAACATGAAAATCCCATGGGAAGTGCAGTGAAAACAGCCTGGAAGGCTCATCCATGTCGGAGCTAAGGGAGACAAACACGGAGCAAAATTCCACCTAAAGCTGGAGTTCTTTGGATCCCTGGAGCTTGGTGTAAATCCTTAAATTCCCCTGGCTGCTGCCCTCAGCCCAGCTGATCCCAGCTTGAGATTCCCACTATTCCATGGGAGCGCTGTGAGGGGTTTTGTGGATTTGAAGGAGTTCAGAGGGAGTCTGATCCTTGTCCCGGCCTGGAGCTCTCTGAGCTCAGCCTGTGCGAGGGTCCCTCTGCTCCACCCCATCCCAGCGAGGCGCTGGAGCCCCAAATCCCAAAGGGAAACTTCCTTGGAGCTCCAAATCCCAGAGGGAAACTCCGTGTTGTGCTTTCCAAAACCCTGGCAACAAAACCTGGTTAGGAAAACAAAGCTCCAAAGGGTTCCATGGCCCCTCTCGGCCTCTCTTTTTTGCGGTCTTGTTTTTCACTAAGGACGTCACTGTGGAATTCGCTGGGTTTATTCCTTGTTTTCCAGAAAAATCCTGTGGAATTGGAGGTTGGAGAGAAACTCCTGAGGCTCCTGGGTGTAAACATCCATCTGTTCCCTCACATTTTCTTCAGAGGGCCCGGAATCAAACTCCTTCTGGGGGAGGTTGTTTGGCTGTCTCTGGATATGCTGACAGTGAATCCAGGCAGGTTGTGGGGCTGGATCTCTCCAAGTGCTTTCCAAAAGAACAGGAAAAATCCCCTTTTTTTTTTTTCTGCGAGGATCCCTGTGATTTCCATACAACGCTGCTGCATTTTAATTGGAGTGGATTTGGGTTGGAAATGGGTGGAATTGTTGTGGAATGAGCACCTTGCACAGGGTGGCTCAGCAGCTGGCAGATTCCAGCAGGGAATTATTCCAACGGGGTGCCTCGGCTTTCAAATTGGATTTTGAAGCCAAGCAGCTGAAGCCACTTGAAAACGGATTTAGGAGCCACTTGAACTTCCTGTCGAGGATGATCCCAATTTTTTTCCACATGGAGCAAAGCCTCCGTGGGGTTTTAGCAGCAAGGGAGGCTCCTGAGCTGCTAATCCCGAACATAAAGTCATGGAAAGACTTTAAATCGCTGAGGAGGGAAAATGAACCCAGCAGGGCAAGAAAATCCCTCTTGGAAGTGACCTTTTCCCTTTCTCTGGAGGAACATTGTTTACTTTATACCACGAGCAGAGTAGTTTTCCTTAGGAAAGCCACAAAAACATTGGAAAACAGCCCCGAGGGTCAATTCCCCGCTCCCTTGGCCTTTCCTAACACCAATTATGATAATGACGAGCTCTAACTCGCCATTAAAAATTAAAATAAATTAATTTATTTTCAATAGCAGGGGAGCAGACTCCAAAAAGCAGAGAGCCAGGTGGGGTGGGGTTATTCCCATTGTTTCCCAGTTTTCCCAGTCTGAGCCGTGCCCAGGATGGCGTCACTTACTTGGGACCCTGTTGATGGCCCGCAGGGGCCGCAGGACGCGGACGGTGCGGATGGCAGAGAGGCTCACGTTGTGTCCATCCAGGGAATATTCCATCATCCTGCAGGGAAAACAGGAAAGGGGTCAGGATGGGGATGCTCAGGCTCGGCATGGAATTGGGGTCAGGAAAAGCTTTGCTGCCTGCAAGCCCAGGGGTGCAAATCCACCCATTCTGTGTTTGCAGCTCCTCCTGCGGATGCAATTCCATGTGCCTGGAAGTGGCCAAAGCCAGGCTGGATGGGGTTTGGAGCAACCTGGGATAGGGAAGGTGGCCCTGCCCATGAGAGGGGTGGAATGGGATGAGCTTTAAGGTCCCTTCCAACCCTTACTGCTGGCACAGGGAACATTTTGGAAAGAAGGATTTTCTTCTCAGGATGTGAAGGAACCTCCAAGGAAGCTGGAGAGGGAGTCTTCAGCAGGAATTGTGGGGACAGGACAAGGGGGAACGGGTTCACACTGAAAGAGGGGAAATTTAGATTGGATATTTGGAAGGAATTCTTCCCTGTGAGGGTGGGGAGGCCCTGGCACAGATTCCCAGAGAAGCTGTGGCTGCCCCTGGATCCCTGGAAGTGTCCAAGGCCAGGCTGGATGGGGCTTGAAGCAACCTGGGATAGTGGGAGATGTCCCTCCCATAAGATGATCTTTAAGGTTCCTTCCAACCCAACCCATTCCATGATTCCATGAATTTGCAGGACAAGGAGCTGCATCCCAGCTTTTCTCTCCCACTGTGACCAAACCTGAATCTCCAATCCAACAAACAACGCACCAATAATTTAATTCCATTCAACCATTCAGAATAAAGAACACTTTCTTCTTCATTCTTCCTCCCCATTCCCCATAAACATTTCTGGGAAGCACCCAGAGTCAGTTTTCCTGCTCTTTTCCCTCCACAGGTGGCAAACGTGTGCAGAGTTGTTGTTTTGATGGGATTACGGCCACTTAGCCTGGCTGGAATTACAATTTATGGCTTTCACTCCAGGGGAATGCTTGGAAATACATCCCAAGTCCCTCCTGTTCCAAGAACACAACAGCATCCAAAGCATCCCTGCAAGGGAGCTGTTGGATCCCATGGAAAAAGAAATTTTGTTTTGGGTTTCCCAAGAAACAAACAGATATGGAAATCTAGAGGCAAATCCGAGACGAGCTGCTGCACCCAGGCACTTGGGAAGGGTCAGTGGGAAGAGATTTCCAATGGAATCTGCAGCCAGGATGGAGCTAAGTCCATCAAAAATCCACAGCAAAAGGGCTGAAGGAACAGCAGGATGGATTTGGGCCATCAGCAGAGGGAATTTTGGGATCCTGCCAGCCTTGCTCCCGTTGCTCCCTGCCCACGTGTCCCAGCTCGGCGCTGCCGGAGCCTTGCCCATCCTGTTGGAAGCTTTGCCCAGCTCTCCATGGTTTAATTGGGAATATCTGGCTGTCCTGATGTTTTCTGCTCTGCTGGCCGTCTCCTGGAGCTGTTTGGGGTCACCCCTGGCATCGCACTGAGATGACTTTGCCCCAGTACCCTCAA
Organism: Falcunculus frontatus; assembly: GCA_013398115.1. Taxonomy (NCBI): domain Eukaryota; kingdom Metazoa; phylum Chordata; class Aves; order Passeriformes; genus Falcunculus; species Falcunculus frontatus. The sequence goes on along the minus strand of VZRV01003333.1, from coordinate 638,225 downwards.
TCTGCCATGCAAAATTCCTGATGATTTGGAGCTGTTTTAGTGATCAACTTCCAAAGATTTTTTTTTTTTCCTGGAGCAATGACTAAATCTTTATACATCAAGAGCTTATCCATAGGAACTGATCCAAAAACAAGGAATAGGAGCCACTGAGGACATGGCTGAATGGTGAAACTGGTGGTGGGGCTGGGTTGATCCCTTCCAACCTTAATAGTTCTGTGATTCCAAGGGCCTGAAACCCCAGCATGGCACAAAGCCAGGGTTTCCATCTGCTGTGTGCTTGGGAAGCTGGAGCAAAGCACTGGGAAGCCTCAGGAAGGACCACACAGCAGGAAAACCTTGGAAATGCCCATTCCCACCTGCAGGGAGGGGTCTGGAACCAGCTCCAGTGTGTTGCTCCAAATTCCTTGTGGGAATTGCCCCAGTGTGGTTTAAAGTCTCCGGAGTGGCAGTGCCAGGGCCGGCTCCGTTCCCTGGTGTGGGCCCAGCTCAGCACAGCCTGGATTTATCCAGAGGCTGAGGGAGGGAGTTTGAGCGTAACTGATCCCGGTGGGGAACTCCTCATGGAGTGGAAAAGGAGCAGGGAATGCTCCAGGGGGAGCTGGGTTTGTCCTCCAGGGAGCACATCCATAATTAGCAAATTAACGGGACAACTCCCAGGGCCTCACTTTCACTTGGCCCTCAGAACGGAGCTGATAAAAGATGGATAATCCAAAATATGGCCTAGGAAACAGAGTTCTGACCCTGGTACTCTGGATTTCCAGGATACTCCATTTAGGATTTGAAAGGAGGACTCAGGGGGATTCACATTGCCCACTGAAGCCTTGATGGATCCCAGACTGGACTCCCTCCAAGCAGTGAAATTATTGGAAACCTCCATGGAAAAGCCAAAGGTTTATTTGCAAGGCCAAGCCTGGGATCCATCACTCAGATCCCACCTGTAAATCCAGGATCCCTTGGAAATGCCCCACAGAAACCTGCTGGAGCTGGGAACTTTGGATGGACACTCAGTTGGTGATTCCCTACCCTGAAATGCAGGAGGCACAAAGCTTTGGGATGTTTTGTGCCATCAACAGCTTCCAAACCTTCAGCTGTCAAATCCCAAGCATATCCTGGGAGCCTGGAATGTCTCCAGGGACTGGATGCACAAATGGGGGGGTCCTATCCTCACATCCCACCTGTAAATCCAGAATCCCTTGGAAATGCCCCACAGAAACCCACTGGAGATGGGAATTTTGGATGGATTGGCACTTGATAGGTGATTCCCTACACTGAAAAACAAGAGGCACAAAGCTGTGGGATGTCTTGTGCCATCAACAGCTTCCAAACCTTCAGCTGTCAAATCCAAAGCATATCCTGGGAGCCTGGAATGTCTCCAGGGACTGGATGCACCAGGAACATCTCGATTTCAGCTCTCCTGAACACCATCCCTGGCGCTGGGGAAACGCTTTCAGCTCGGCTGCTGGGCAGACGGAGAGGCCGCGAGTTCCGCCGGGCTTGAAATTTTCCAGGGAACATTTCTCAGGCGAGGAAAACATGAAAGGACTCTGGGAGCTGGGAGGAACTTCAGACACGATGTGTGCTGGAGGCAGGAGCTGTGTTTATTTTGTAGTTTCCCTGCTCCCTTTGGAGCTGCTGCTGAGGCAAATCAGCTCCTCTGAGGAGGCAGAATGGGGCAAACAAAGCGCTGCCCATCACTTGTTTCCCTTCTTATCCCAAAAAACCTCGGAATAACTTCAGCACATCCATCCCCTCGCTGGAAAAAGCAGCTTTGTTATTCCAGTGGTGAGTTCCCTGCTAAAAACAGCTCCAGCTTTAGGAGCACTGGATTGAAAGGTGGTGGCTTCTCTTCCCCCAGGGTTGCTCCCAGCTCCAGCTTTTCTTTGGGAAATCATATCCCAGTATGGCTCAAATCCACCAAAACCAGCTGGAGATAGCCCAGGATCAGACAGAGAAGGGGTTTTTCTTTTTCTCATCTCCAGCCTGAGTACTGCCACACCTGCAGCAGGCTCTCCTGCTGTTTTCATCCTTCTCCAGCCAGGGAAGGTAGGGAAAAACCTTGGAAAACTCCTAAATGGCCTCACCAGCCACTTTCCCCCTCGTTCCAACAGCAAAATTCCTGCTCCAAAGCTGCCCCAGAGGATGAGCAGAGGGCTCAGCCCTTCTGCCTCCATGGGGTCCCCCAATCCTGGGTTTGGGGGATCTCTGAGGAGCTGGGGATTTTCTGCTCATCCTCAGGAGAGCTCATCCCGCATATCCAATGTGGAAAAACACCCTCAGCACGCTGGTTATGGATGGCAAAATCCTGATCCCTTTTGCCTGCTCTTCCCCTACCACTGCTCCCTCAAACACTGCAGCAGCTTTATAGGAAAACATTATTAAGGAAAAAATAATTAATAATAAGGGGTTTTCTTTGCTGTCCCTGATGTTCCTTCCCGGGCTGGAACTGCACCCGAGTTCCGAGGAAGCTCCGCTCGGGAGAGCTCATGTTTTATTCAGAGCACTAAAACCATCCCTAATTGTATTCCAGACAAATAACATGGAGCACAACAAAACCCCATTAGTGCAGGGAAGATGGCACAGCACTAATGGAAGGGGAAAAACGCCCCAACATATTCCAAGGATGTTTTAATTAACCCCAGACTGGTCATTAGCAACGCAGGAATTCAGAAGTCAGGCAGTAATTAAAGCTTTCCCTCCCTTCCCAGGATGTACGGAGCAGGTAGGAGAGCCTGGGGTTTCCAAAGCCATTTATTTATTGGGAAAAAAAAAAACGTTTGAGCTTTGCCAAGGTTTTACTCCACTTGGTTATTCCCCGTGGGGGAGAGGGAAGTGGTGTCAAAAGCAACGGGATCTTCCTTGGAGCTGTTTATTAACACATCCTGCACAAACCAGCAGCTGGGGGAGAGGGAATTAAGTTGTAATTCCAGAAGGAATGTAAAAAAAAAAACAGGAGGAGTTTACAGGAGGTTTGGAATTTGGGTTAACTCCTGGCCAGCTTTTCCCACTGGGATTTCAACCTTCTTAGTGGGATTTTTGGGCTGCGTTCTCCTTGCTCACCCCATTCCTGCCTCACTCTGATGGTGGCATGGGGCAGGAATGGGGCTGAACTGCTCTGGGCTTTTTTTTTTGGAGACAACAGCACTGGGACACTCTGGATCAGATCAAGATGTGTTGATCTGATGGAGAGGAAAGGATTGCTACAAAAACCCCACAGCTCTGCCTGATATTCACAACCCATCCCAAACCCAGCGTGGTTTTGAGGTGGGGATTAAAAAACCCAACTTGGGAGATTCTGCCTCCCAAGGCACTCTGAAAAACCAGCCAGGACAAGGCATGGATGTGGCTCCCTGGGATTTTCCTGCTCTCAGGATAAAGGGATGAGGTGGTTACTGACCCTGCCATGACGATGAAGAAGTCCAGGCGATTCCAGGTGTCTCCAAGGTAACACTTCTGCCCGAAGATCCCCAGGGCCACCATCTTGATGACCATTTCCACAGCAAAGAAGGCGAAGATGAAGTCATCAAACGCCTGGAGAGCAGGAAAAGAGGATTTCAGTCAGTCCTGCTGTGCTCAGGGGAGGGAGGGAGAGATCTGAGAGCTCCCAGCACGGGGACATTCTGTGTTCCCTTCACCGAAGTGCCACCTACCAACCCCAAAATCAAAGCTGTGGGGTGCCGGCACCCCCTGGAACAGCTCCTGGCTCATTCCAGGGCTTGGGAAGTGCCCCCAGCTTCTGCTCATCCACTAAGACACATGGATATGACAGGGCTGGAGCTCCTTGGCTCTGGAGCCAGGCTGGGAGAGCTGGGAATGTTCACCTGGAGAAAGGAAGGCTCCAGGGAAACCTCAGAGCCCCTTCCAAGGCCTAAAGGGGCTCCAGGAGAGCTGGAGAGGGATTTGGCTTTATTAACCAACTTTCTCTTAATAAACTACACAGGAATTTTGCTCCATAATTTCAGATCATTTAATTACTGGCACCCAAATGCCTCCATAACGAAGTTCAGGCTTTTCCACCTCACGTTCTGGCCTCCAATCCCTCCTGCAGGCTGTGACAGGGCAGGGATAATGGGGATTTTCCAGCCCTTTCCTGCCTAAAACCTGTCAGGAAGTGTCCAAGGCCAGGTTGGATGGGCTTCGGAGCAACCTGCGATAGGGAAGTTGTGGATAGGGATGGAACTGGATGAGCTTTAAGGTTCCTTCCAACCAGTTTGGGATTCCATGGAGGATCCCAGTGGCCTTCCCATATGGCTGGAACACTCTGAGGGAAGAAAAGCAGCAGCTCCATGTGGGATCCAAAGGAGCTGAGCTTGTCCTACCAGCACATCGGTGATCTGGGGCCGATGTCACGTGTCGGGAATGAGGGAAGTCGTTCCCAGCCCGGGGAACGTGCAGGAAGCCAAGGAGCTGCCCACACAGCAGATGCCTGGGATGTGCTCCCAAAGCTGCTCCGGCGGGCAGATGGCAGCGAGGGGATGCCAGGAGACAGCAGGGAGGGACGAGGGACAGGCCCAATGTCCCCTGAGCTCGGGGTGGCCAATGGGGCTGGGGGCTCTGGATGGGGGAGAATTCCCAAATCCACTTCTCCTGGCATGTGGAGGAGAGCAGGGATGGGCTCATCCCACGTTTTTTGCTCATGGAGAAGGGAATGGAGTGGCAAAGGCAGTCCCTGGTGCTACACTCCATGGAGCAATCCCAGCAGGAGCTGGCTGGGATGGAACTGATGGAGGGGAGGGAGAGATTCCCCCTCATGGCGTTCGCTGTGGAATCCTGGAATGGTTTGGGTTGGGAAGGACCTTAAAGCTCATCCAGTGCCACCCCTGCTGTGGGCAGGGACACCTTCCATAGACCAGGGTGCTCCAAGCCCTGTCCAGCCTGGCCTGGGACAGTTCCAGGCATGGGAGTCCATGAGTTTTGTGGTGTCCAAGGAAGCCAGTGGGATCTGGCTTCCCACTTCAGAGCCCCTCTGCCCTTGTTAAGGATGGAGAGAAAGGATCCTGTTGGGACAGGCCCAAATCAGCCCTTAGGCCTCACCCAAGGCAGAGCCCACACAGGCCAGGCTTTGCACGCCCCAACTTATTGGAAAACCCATCCCTGTAGGAAAGATTTTCCCGTGGAAAAGGAACACGATGGGGATCCCATCTCCCAGAGCAGCCACCCCCTGCGTCCCACAAATCCCAGGGATGAGGGATCCTCACCTCCAGGATGGTGCAGCGCTCCGACTGGCATTCCACGTCCTCGCAGGGCTGGAACATGCCCAGGGTGACGCAGTTGAGCAGGATCACCAGCATGCTCACGTGCTCGAACCAGGTGCCAGCGGGTTAAGGACAGCACAGCTTTGGGAGGGGACACCCTGGGCAAGGTCCCATGGACACATCCAAACCCTCCTCCCATCCCAACCCCTTCTCCCTGGCTATTCCCAGCTCCAAATCCCCAGTTTTAGCAGGGAATCACCCCAAGAGAGCAAGACAAGGCACCAGCATCAGAACCGTGCCCAGTTCCTTGCTCCAATCCATGAGCTGCTCTCCTTGTTTCCCTCTGGAGCCGTGAGAATGACCTTCTCTCATTCCAACCCCATTCCCACATCTCGAGGGAGGGACAGATTCCACTCTGAGATCCACATCCTGACAGGAACGAACTTCTCTCATTCCAACCCCATTCCCACATCTCGAGGGAGGGACAGATTCCACTCTGAGATCCACATCCTGACAGGAACGAACTTCTCTCATTCCAACCCCATTCCCACATCTTGAAGAGGGACAAATTCCACATCCTGATGGATGAAGGGATAACAGAGCCAGGCTGGTGGGGGCAAGGATGGGAATGTTGGGATTCAGGACCCAGAGGGCGTGAAAAAGAAGGAAAGGGCTCCCAGCTGGAGTCTCCAGTCTCCAAAAAACCTTACTATTCCTCACAGGATCCACCAGTGCTCAATTAACCGGTAATTAATTGATCCAAGTAGGAAGTGGTGATTTGCATCAGTGCAAAATAGGCCCAGAGTTGCTGTTTGCAATTAAAAATCCCACAAAAAGACGGAATAATTCCACAAATTGAGCAGGAACGAGAGAAAATATTATATCCCCTGTTCCCAGGGAAAATAATTGAAAACATCTGGATGGGAATAAACCTTTTGTGCTTCCAAAGCCACACCTGGGGGAGGCAGAGAGAAGCGCAGACATCGAATTATTTCTGATAACAGCAATTCTGCTTTGGGAACCTGGATAAAAACCCTGCCGTGTTTATTCCTTAGAAATATTTTATCTGGGATTTTATCAGTTCAGGATAAAATTTATTGCAGCAGAAGATTGCAGGGCTTCAGTCTCCGACTGGTTTTGCACATTTTTATTTATCCAGGTGGGAAAAAAAAAAAAGGTAAAATCAGTGGGGTCAAATCCTGCAGATCCCTAAAACCTGATCCAAACCCAGTTCTTGTTTTAGAGGGGCTTTAATTGGAAAATTCCGAGCTGGGAAAACCTTGGAGCTCGGAACGAACAGGGCAGACTTGGAAACCCACTTGTCTAAAATGGAAATAAATGTCGGAAATCAGAGAAAGAAATGAAATAAAATTCCAGGCACCCCGGGAGTGAAGCAGGAAAAGCTCCTGATGGGATTTTTCCATCAGGAAAACTTCCATGCTGAAATTCCAATGTTGGTTTAAGTTCTCCCTCCCTTCAATGATTTCTTCCTGATTTTTCCCATCTTTAGGAGCTGTTTGGATGCTCTTCCCTCTCCCCTGACTGGAAGCACAGGGATAATCCAGCCCCAAATCAGACCCAAAAAGCCCCAACGAAGGCCATATCCCACTCCCAATATTTGCATGGAGTGGTGGGAGCCATGTGAAATTCCCTATAAACAGGGCTCCTGTGCTATTCCCAAGCCTCCTGTGCCATTCCCAGGGCTCCTGCAGTTGCATAAATTCCCTTTATTATATTTGCAGATTTTTTTTTCCCCTTTAAAGTCCCAAAAATCGGAGCCTGTGGATTTGGAACTGTTCAAAGGCTCTGCAGAGCTCCCCGGACCTTTGATCCGGTGCTCTGCTCATCCCTTCTCCAAAAAATTCCTTTTTCCCATCTTCTAACTGATCTAAAAGTGCTTTTTATGGCTAAATAATCACCAGCAGGAGAAGAATTGTCCCCGGAGTTGAAATCAGTGCTTTAATTCCTTAAAAACAGGCAGAGACACCGCTGTCCCCAGCCCCGGGACTCCAAAGCTGGAATCTGGGGGCTTTTAGGGTGACAGTGGAGTTGTTTGGGTTTTCTGAGGGAAAGAGGAAGGCTCTGCTACAGCTTTGTGGTCATGGAAGGGAAAGGGGGAGAGGAAAGGGGGAAAAGGCAGGAAAGGGAAAGGGAAAGGGAAAGGGAAAGGGAAAGGGAAAGGGAAAGGGAAAGGGAAGCTTGTGCTGCCTTTGCAGAGAAGGTGGAAAAGGTGGAGGAAAACCCACTGTGGGAAGAGTTTTGCGTAGGATGGAGAACGGAGCAGAGGAGGGAAGGAGTTCCCGCTCAGGGCACAGATTCCCAGGGATGTTCCCGTCCTCCCTCAGCCCCTCCAGCCCAAACTCCCCTCCTGCACCTCCGGCTCCTTCACAGGCATTCAGCTCCCGCCCTATTTAGTTCCCATCAGATTAATGCCAGGGAAATCCCTAATTGGAGAGCGGGATTACTCCCAGAGATCTGCCCTAATGGGGCCAAGCTCCCTCCAGGCAGAAATTGAAGGGAATTTCAGTTCACTGCCCCTTCCTTACTGGTGGATCTGCAGGAGCCTCAAAAACTGGGACTGAACTCCTGATTTCCTGCTTTTCCAGAGCCCCCAAAAGCCATCTAGGCTCCAGCAGCCCCATGGAGATGTCCCAAAAAAACCCCCTGGGTGAGGGGGGTGATGCTGCCTGGCAGGGTGGGATTATGGAGCACATTCCCAGCATCCTTCCTAGAGCTTGGAGTGGCTTGGAACCTCCATCAAGGATGAAAAAACCAGCTCTGGTAGGATGGGAAAACACCCGGAGGAGAAAAAGTGAGGAAAAGGTGAAAAAAGTCCCGGAGCAGCACAAAGAGCAAGGATGCGACTGGAGGCAGAATTCCCACAGAACATCCTTGGGGATGTTCCCACAGCAATTTTCCAGCTGTTTTCCAGCCGGGAGGCCAGGGAAGGTGAGGGGTGGCACACATCCCGCTGGCACCGGGATCCTCCCGGGATCCTCACGGCAAATCCCCTAAAACCGTGACTCCGCAAAACCGAGAACCCGGCGGTTACCATGGCAACTCCCAACTCCTTGGAAAGGGAAAGATCCAGAGGGGGGATCCAGCAGAACGGCTGGAGGCAGAGAGGATTGCAAAGGGTTTTCTCGGTATTTCCTTCTCTGGTGGAAATTCCAGGGAAAAGACATCTCAGGAACACCTGGGCCAAGCCCATATTCCCAGATTCCCTTCGGGAAGGAGCAGCAGAGCCCAGGGGCTGCTCCCGCTTGCTTTGAGGGATCGACAGCGGCTCTTAAACTAAAACCTAGTCCTGAGTTTAAGAGTGGCACCACAAAACCCGGGCTTTGCCCCCAGATGTTGGCCCCACGTGGTGCCAGCTCCATTCCCAATGCTCCCAATCCTCCCAGGAGAAGCTCTCTGGATGCTCTCTGCCAGTTTTATGTGGGATTTATGGAATCACCTCCCGGCAAAGAGCAGGGCTGGAGGATGAAGGGTTTTGGTCACCTGGAGATGCCTCAGTCCTGCTTTTCCCACGGATCCGTGCTGGCCCAGCTCAGCTGGTGAGGCCTTGACTTGGTTTAGGAGGAGAGGTGGGAAATCAGAGATGTGTTGGAGCAGTTTCCCACATTTTAGGCAGCAAATCCATGTGGAGAGTTCCTGTTTCTAGAAGAGTTTCACAGCATAAAATGGGCTGGGCTGGAAGGGCCCTTAAAGCTCATCCAGTTCCAACCCCAACACCTCCCACTATCCCAGGGTGCTCCAAGCCCCGTCCAGCCTGGCCTTGGACACTTCCAGGAGCAGCCACAGCTTCTCTGGGAATCCGTGCCAGGACTTCCCCACCCTCACTGTAAAACCCTTCCCCATCCCTGCAATGCCGTGAGGAGATTTCCTGGTCTGGAGGTCAAAATCCTGATTTCAAATCTAAAATTCCTCTTCCATGGAAGAATGGAAGAAAAATTCCCTGCCTGGCTTGGCTGGAAGCTTCATCCTCAATATCCCTTTATAAATTCCCTCAGTGCAGACCAGGCCTCATCCCAGATTTTTCCCTTTGAACCAGTTGCTTCCCAACTCCGAAGAAAACAGCGGAACCTCCCGGGATGTGGAGGCTCAGCCATCCCAGAACTCAGGCAGTCCCTTCCCCATTTTCATGGAGATCATCTTCACCATCCATCCCTTGAATCCTACAAATATTCCTGCAGAAAAATGCTGGGATGGCATCAGCACTGTCACAAACCCACTGCTTTCATCCCATGCCTTGGGGTGAAGGATACGCTGCCCAAATTCCCAGGTGTTCCCGAGGGATTGGCCTCAGCTTCATTTAAAAATTCCCTAATCCTCATTCCTCTCTCATGTTGGAGAGAGGCCGGAGCCACAAGCCTGGCACCCAGGAAACAACAGAAAAAGATCATGGCACTGTTTTCCCATTTTCCCATAATCCTATTATTTTTAAGCCACTCAGGGGATTTTGGAGACTTAATCCATTCTTTTCCACCGCCAAATCCAGTGGGATTTGGCAGCATCCTGGTTATTATGGATCTCCACCATCCATTTCTAGAATCCTACAAATATCCCTGCAATAAACACAGCAGAAATTGCTGGGATGTCACAAATCCACTGCTTTCATCCCATGCCTTGGGATGAAGGATACACTGCCCAAATGCCCATGTGCTCCAGAGGGAGCAGCTTCATTTAAAAATTCCCCAATCCTAATTCTCATTCCATGCTGGAGAGAGGCTGGAGCCACAAGCCTGACACCCAGGAGCTGAGCAGGAGATGATCATGGCACTGTTTTCCCATTTTCCCATAATCCTATTATTTTTAAGCCACTCAGGGGATTTTGGAGACTTAACCCATTATTTTAACCCCTGGGATTTGGCGGGATCCAGGTTATTATGGATCCATCCCTGCTGCACTCGAGGAAAAACCCAAAGCCATAAATCCCGGTTCTAGTTCCAAGGAAAAACCAATGTTTCCAGGAGGAGCAGCTGAGGGAATTTCAGTTTGTGTGGTTTAAGATGTGAGTAATGAACTGAATACACACACACAGATCCTGGGAATTCCACAGCATTCCAGGGATGTGCTGCTCCTTGGAGAGCAGAGGGATTGGGGGGTGGTTTGGGAGGGAAGGGAAGGGAAAGGAAAAAAAAAGGGGGGGAAAGGGAAGGGAAAAAGGGGAGGGAANAAAAAAAGGGGGGGGAAAAAAAGGGGGGGGAAAAAAAGGGGGAACATTCCCAATGATCCTTCCCAGGGTTACTCAGGGAGCAGCAGAGAAAGGATTTTGCAGCCATAATCGAGGAGAAGGCCATGCAGGCACTGTCTGGCCCCAAATTTCGGGAAGGGGCAGCGGGAAGGGGGAGCTGGCAGCATTCCCAGCTCCGGGCTGGAGGTGGATCCGAAGCAGCCACACATTCCTGCCTCATTTTCCAACATCTGCTCCAGCCACGTGCTGAGCTGGAGGAGACAAATCCCTCCCAAAGCCGGATCCAGACAGGGAATGCCCTTTTCACCTCGGGGATGATGCTCCCAGCTTCCAGGGGAGCTCTCAGCTTGGCTGGGCCCTGCCACGCTCCTGGCACTCTTTTCCCAGCTTTTTCCCAGCCTTTTCCCTGGCTCTGGGATGTGCAGAGCCTCAGTGGAGCTGTGGCTTTTCCAGCTGGTCCTGGAGCAGATCCCGAGCTGGGCTGTTCCTGGGAATGAGTGTGGCTAAAAGAGGTCACAAGGGGCAAAAAAAAGGGACAATAATAATCCAAATCATTCCAGAAAATGGGATTTTGGAGCCTCCCAACTTTCTGTTCCCTGCCTGAGCATCCTGGCTACCCACAGGACTCATCTGGATCTCGGGGTGTCTGTGTAGGGCCAGGAGTTGGATCCTTGGGGATCCCTTCCAGCCCAGAGATTCCAGGTTTCTATGAACATTGGGATTCAGGAATATTCCATCCAGAACACTCCTACAGTCCTATAACCCTGGAAATCCCCATGGGCGGCTCCCTCCACACTCCCTTTTCCCAGGACAGGTCCTGGAATTTTTTTTTCATTTTCATTTGAATTCAGCTGGGAAAACCTCAGCACCATTCCCAAAGAGCTGAGCACTTTGCAGCTGGAATCTCGGGATGGATTCTCCTAAGCAGCAGCATCCATCCCTGCCAGGCACCACCCATCCCAATCCTGCAATTCCATGGATTGACCTGCTCTGCTCACAGAGAGAATCACTGGCAGAGAAAGGACAGCTTGGGCTCAGTTTATTTTTTTCCCTGATTGCACCAGTGGAAAAAAGAGGGAAAAATAAAATCCAATCCCCAGTCCAACACTTCCCGCTCCAGTCAGGATCCCTGGCACATTCTCCTGATGAATAGAGGCAATGATTTTTCCAGGATAATCGAGGCAGCTTTGATTCCAGGGGCAGTTTGAGCTGATATTTAAATGAGCTCAAAGTTAAACCGAGCTTTATTCTCAGCTGGGATTTTCGACTTTGCAGAGCAAGAACTCCCCAAATTCCCAGGAGCTCAGGAAGGACCTCAAGGCCGGAGTGACCTGGGAGCTGCTCCGGGATTGGGAAGGGGATGGAGAGGCCATGGAGGGTCCCTGTGCCACTTTTGGGGCCAGAGGTGCCACATGGGATCATCCCAGGGGTTGATTTTAGGGTTTTCACCCTCCCCAAACCTTATGCTGAGGGGTTGAATTTCCCCAGATAAATCCAGGTTGGATGGAAGCCTCATTTTTTCCACTCTGTTTTCCTGTCCTGGATTAGCTGGTGAATGGAAAGGACCGGACACATCCCACTGAAGCTTGGAGGAATCCCAGGGAATACCAGAGCAGCTGATCCTTGGCCCCAAAAGGGACGAGAACCCCCAGCACTGGATATGGGGTGCCCTGAGTGTGGGGTCCCACAAACCTTCCACCAGAAACACAGGACACCACTGAGACAAGGAATTTCTAAGGAGCTGCTGGAGCTAAACCACCTGAAATTCCTGCCTGGAGGTTTGTTCCTGGTTAAAAAAAGCCCTGCTGGAGGTTTGGATACCTGGAAAAATATTCCCAGCAATTCCCAGGTTTTTCCTCCTTCCCTCAGGCTGAGTTTGGGATGGCTGAATACACCCAGGAGCTGTGACACATCCCTGAGCTGTCGCAGTGCAATCCCAACACAAACACATTCCCACACATCCCAGAGACATTCTCCGTGGATTTCTATCCTGGGAATTCCCAGCCTGGCTGCTGTGGGATCCCAGACAGTCTCATGATCTTTTATGGCTTCTCTGCGTGAGTAATGCACTTCCCTGCACCTCACCCCAAACGCCCTTTCCTCCTCTCCCTGCGCTTCTCCTCGCTCCGGATTTATTCCCTTTCATCCGAGCTCTGCCGGGATGACAAACCCGGAATGCCAAAGGAAACGAGGAACAGGCGGACGCAGCACAGCCAAGATAACGATGGATCCCACATCCAACCGACCCCAAAAATAGGGAATTGCTCCTGAATCTCCTCCCAGGAGCTGCTCCTTACAGGAATTTGGGGATAAAGCCCCAGCAGGCACGGCTGGCAGTGGTAAATCCCTGGATTCCTTGCTGGAGCTGAATCTTTGGCAGGTTCCAAGAGGATGAAGGAGAAATGAATACAGGGAAAGTGAGGATTGGGATGATTTTATAGCAAACCTCTGGAGGTTATAGGATATGGAGCATCCAACCAGGATCCTCCAGTCCAGGAGGATCCTAATTCCATGGATTTAGGAATTCTGTCACCAGGAGAAGTCTGTGGACTCCCCCATCCCTCCGCTCCACAGCCTGAAAATGTCCCACCAGCAGCACTTTGGATCCCTAGATATCCCCAAACTCCATGGAAAACCCCCCCTTCGGTGCCTCTGGGAATTCAGGGCCTCTCTCTCAGGAGCCTCCTCATGCAGAGCCCTCCTGGAATTCTCTCCCACCCACCCAGGGACTGGAATCCCACCTCCAAATGGGATGCCCAGTGGCTCTAGGATCAGGATGCCGTAGTGGGAAGAGGGAGAAGTCCCTGGAATTGACTTTTGCAGCCACCTGTGACCCCAGAGCTGTCCTGGGCGGCCACACCAAGCTCTGGAAACCAGGAAAAGCTCCCATCAGCCTGGAGTTTTCCCTCTGCCATCTCTTCCTTCAGCCTCCAACTGGAATATCCCCAAAATAAACAAAAACCACCTCAAGGTGCAGCTGGCAGAGAGGAAAGAGGAGCGCTGGCATCCCTTTGGATGAGGGAAAGGAGCCAATTCCCAGCGGATTTTCAGGCCACACAAAGCTCAGACGTGGAGTTTCCAACCCAGACTTCCAGGTTTGCAGCTGGAAAGCAGCTCCAGAAAAACCCAGCAGGTAGCAGGGAGAAAAGAGGGATGCACATCCCACTGAGGGCCTGGTCCTTGTGTCCCACTGCTCCAGGTGGCTCTGAGCAGGACAAGCTGGGGAGCCCAGCATGAGGAGGGGATTGGGATAAAGAGATGGGATTTCCTGGAGATGGGATTTCCTTCTCAGCTTTCCTGCACCACAATTCCCAAATATCTGTGCTGCTGGAGATCCCATCAGGCGCTGTCGAGTTCAGTCAGGCCATAAATCACCCAAGTCCCCACCAAGGCTCCTTTTTCCCATCTAAAATCCATCATCCCAGCAGCTCCTACCCAGTGAGCCCCAGTAAGGCCCAGTGGCTGCTCCCAGTGCTGCTCCCTGACCCGGCCCCATCCATTCCCACTCCTGGCTGACACGCGGAATTCTCCAGGTCCTCCCCAAAAGGCGTGGATCGGATCCGAGCTCTATTCCAACACTTATTACAAGGGCTCCTCACAAGGATTGGATTTGTAAACAAACCACCCAAACAAAAGCCTCCCAAAGCTTGGGATTAATGGAAAAATTATTGGGCTGCTTTTTTTCTGCTTTTTCTTTTCACACAGCAAGAAAAGAAAGCTCCTGGAAAATTCCCCCTGCGGCGTTTCCAACCCAAACAAGCGACGCTGTGGTGCCACGTGAGGAGCGAGGAGTGGGAGCTGCAAAGAGGTGACACAATCCCTTTTTCCCACCCTTTTCCCAAGTTCTCCTACCTCAGATCCCTCAAAATCACTGGGATTCCCTGGCAGAAGGTTCCTGTCCCTCGCAGGGGCCCTGGTGTTGCCACAGGAGGAGCAAAGCATGGGGATGAGCAAGGAAATTTGAGGTTGGATCAGGAGGAATTTGGGAGCAGCTTCTCCCTCTCCCTCCTCCCACTAATTAAGGCCCTGCTCGTTAGCAGGGAGCTCAGGGAGCTGCAGCTGGCCCAGAGCTGCAAAACCCCAAAACATCATTTATAAATAGTTATAAAATTCCAGGGATGTTTGCCCTGGAGAGCAACAGGTACCTGGATGAGCCAGGCTTTAAACTGGGATGGAAATCTTATGGAATTATCCCATCTTCCCATGTTTTTCTTCCTGAGGGTGCTGCAGGGAACAGATTTTTGCTCTGAGCACTGATGGGTATTTTAATGTCGAGCTGCAACCCTGGGTGATGGCATTTAGGGTTTAGTCCCAGCTCAAGCACATCTGGAAACCTGGCCAGAGCTGGTCCAAATCCAGCAGAGCACTTAAACCAACCTTTTCCTGAGGATTTCACCCAGGTTTGGAGTGGGCAGGGCTGGAAATGGAAGGTGAGGGTGATGCAGCAGGAGGGGAGGATGTGGTGGGGCAGGAGAGGAATTCCCAGGAAGCAAAGAAAGGCAGGAATTGGTGGAGAAACTGAATTCCTCAAGTTCTGCCAGGGCACTTCTTGTTATCTCTGTTTCCTCCTTCTAAAAAAACACCGCTGGGGGCTGATTTCCAAGAGGGAATCACTCCAAGCTTTCAGCTGGAATTGGGGAATTCTGTGGCAAAGAAACTTTGCAGGAAGAACGACCCAAATCCAGTGGTTTTTCCCACTCAATGACAGAGCAAAGCTAAAACAAGGCTGGGAATCAAAGCTCCAGGAATCCCAGGACTCACAGAGCTCCGGGCGGGTTCCAGGCTGAGCAATAAACACGAGCACAAATCAGCAATTCCCACCTCAGGCTGAACTTTCTGGAGCTGTCTGTGCCAAACTCCTTTTCTCGGATATCAATCCAGACATAAGTCAGGTATAAATTCATTTCCAAGCACAGCCAGGCTGGGAAAAATCCAAGCAGACACCGGGATGAAGCCGCCAGGGCAATCCTTGGAAAAAGGCTTTGTGCTGCTCCTCGGGGAGAACGTGTCTCACAGATTTAATTCCAACATACCCCGTGTTCCAGTCATTAACTGTGCATAATAAATCCAGGGAATACCTCATCCCATTTCTCGGGGTTAATTCCACAAGGTTTGAACTCCGAGGTTTGGAGTTCGCGGCAGAGACGGCGCCTGAGTTTTCCTCCTGGAATTCCCACCTCACCTCCAGCCCCAAGTGCTGTGTCTGAGCTGCCCCAGGAGCTTTCCCCAGCCTGGATTCTCTCAAAATCAAGGGCATTTGGAAGTGCAGATACCGGCACAGTTCAGGCTCTTTGGAATTTTCCCGTGTGGGGCTCCTCTGGGATTTTCCGTGAGCTTTGGCTCATCCAGTCTGGATAAGGTGGAGCTGCAGAGCTCTGCCCCAATGAAAGCCCTGAAGGGCCCAAAACTCATTTAGCAGCGTTAATTGCGGCCCTAATGAATGTGGATCCTGCCCTTCCTGGGGTTTGAGGTCACTGCTGTCCCTACAGACTCCGGCTTGGCTATTCCAGACTGGTTCTGGATCCAGAAGACGTCTCTGGAGATGTGGGATGGAACAAGACAATTCCCATCTATCCCACTGCTCCATGGCATCCAGCACTGAATCCAACCTGTCCCCAGGAGATTCCCGTGTCCTTCTCCATGCCCTGGACAAGGTGGGAATGGCCACAGCCTCCTCCTCTCCCAGTTTGAACAGCAGGACTGGATTTTTCCATGTTTCCCATTGCAAATTCCAGTTTGGAGAGCAGCACTTCCTGCACGTCTCAAGGGCTTCAATCCCCAGCCTGTCTGTGTCCAGCTTGGAGAATCCCAGGATGGTTTGGCTTGGAAAAGCTCATCCGTTGCCACCCCTGCCATGGGCAGGGACAACTTTCACTATCCCAGGTTTCTCCAAGCCCATCCAGGCCTTGGATTGATCTGTTCGAACTGCCCAGTTCTCCTCCAGCTTCCCACCACACCCAAGGGATCCACAAAGCCATTTCCCACCACGAATCCATCAGAAAATTCCCAGACCTCAAGCAAAACCCAAACCCTGCAATAACAGCATCACCATCAACAAGAAAATCAGAATTCTTCCCAAAAAATTCCTCAGATCCAGCTGCAAGCAGCAGGATCCCCTCAGCACTCCATGGGAATTTGCCACTGCTTTTTCCAGCCGTGAGTTAGATCCCAAAATCCACTTTTTTCCACCCAGGATGCTGCAGTGTCCATAACATCAAGCTTGGCATGATTGAATCCCTGTATCCCTCCATCCCTGCTGTGACCTGGTGCTTCCCAGTTGATCCCAGCTGGAATTTTCCGGATTATCCCTCTCTGACTGTGCCAAACAACTTCGCCAGCAAGGAAAATATTTTGCTGTCTCCAGATCGAGTAAAAATAACCCTCAATTCCCTTCCCAATTAGTTGAGGCTGGAATGTGCAGCTAATTGGGCCTTTCTTGCCTCCAATGATCTCTGGGAAGCAGCTCAGTCCCATGGAAGCACCAGGCAGCGCAGCCAGGATGGGATAATGGGGCAGCTCATCCCGGGGGACTGCACAGGGAAGGGAAAAAGGGATTTGGGGGGAAAAACAGGGAAAAACAAGATGGCAAAGGCTGGGAATTCCTTGGATGCTCCAGCTCTAAGGCATGTGGAGGAATTATTGAACTTGGAATGAAAAAAACAGGGAGAAAAAAGAACATTTCCTCGCGGATTAGAACCCGTTAATTGCAACTGATCTAAATTTGGGAATTAGCCTTTTGTTTCCCAAGAAACCCTTGGAAAATATTGATAGGGCCAGTCTCGAGTGGCCCCTGTGCAGTCACTTGGTGTCCCCTGGGTGGCTCGGTGCCAGCTCAGGAGGTGCCACCCACGCTGCCTCCCGGGCACTCACCAGCAGCACTGGCTCTTCCTTCCCTGCCTGTCAGCTCCTCTTTTCTCTGTGGCTGATGAATAATGGGAATAAAAACCAGGGAAAAAAGCGGCGTGACAGTCAATTACTGCCTGTGATGAACCACCCCGGAGCAGCTCCTGCTCCGAGCGCCGCTGGATGCTCCTGTTAAACAAATCCGTCCCTCCGGAGCGCGGGTTGGACGTGTAAACAGGGAAACAAAGGAGCCGCTGATTTATTTCCCTGTTTTCCTACGGAATCACAGCTCCCTAAATGTTAATGAGTGCACGGCACAGCACTGCCAGCTGGATTTGTAGGGAAGCCTGGATTATGGAATGTGAGCGTGGATCTCCTCAGCGGAGGTGTTGGATGGTGGGGGAAGGAGCTGCGCCAAAGGGCAGGAAATGGGACAACTCCTCAGGATGAACCCAAAACAAGGAATTTTGGCAAAGCAGCGCTTGGGCCTGGTGGTTGTATTTTGTTTGGAATGGGATTTTATGGGATATTGGGACAAATTTGTCTGGAGAAGCTGTGGCTGCTCCATCCCTGAATGTCCAAGGCCAGGCTGGATAAACCTGGGATAGGGGAAGTGTCCTGGCCCAGGGCAGGGGTGGCACTGGATGATTTTTAAGGTCCCTCCCAACCCAAACCGTTCTGGGATTCTCTGAAGGCCTCCAAAATCCTGATAATAAATTAGGCAAAAGCCCAGACTCCAAAACCCTCTCTGCACTGGGTTTCTGGGATTTCTCTAATCCAGCTGAGGTTCAGCTGTGACCTAAGTAAGGAGCACTGTGGGAATTCCTGCTTCCCTGTCTCCAGCCCCACTCCCAGATGGATGAGTTTGGCAAATCCCCTCTGGGGTTTTCCATCCTGGCACAATCCCACCCTACTGAGCGAGAGCCATGCCCTGGCACCAGCATGGCAAAAACTTTCCCAACTTCCTGAGGCACCAGAGAGCTGGGAAGGGATCCCTGGGAATGCTGAGAGAGGAGCATCCCTTTCCTCCCCAACAATACCACAGAGGCAGAGCTGCCTCCAAATCCCCCTTATCCTTCCAAATCTCCATTATCCCATGCAAATGTGGATGTTCCAGCTCCATCAAAGTGTCGGGAGAGGAAGGAAATGAGGATTTGATGGAATTGCATTTGCAGCAGAGCAGGGACAGCAAGGGCAGGCGGAGATACGGATCCTCTTCCCATCTCCTGTGCCTCTCTGGAGCTCAGCAGCATCCACAGATCTCCCTTTTCCATCTTTTCCGAGGATGGTTTGTTCCGGGGAGCTCAGGAGATGCCAATTAAACCTAAACACTGTCTGTGCTTCCAGAGAGCCTGGAGCCTGCAGAGAGGGAAGGACAGCGGGAGGACAAACTGCTCCACTTATGGATGGTGGCCCCGGAGATCACCTTGTCCCGTTCTCCCCATCAGGATGGAGCTGGATTTAATTAAAACCCGGGAAGGGGGTGCTGGGAAGATGTGGCTGCACCACGGAAAGGGAATTTTGGCCCTGAGCTTTTCCCCAGGGAATTTGTTGCCCCGAAACCTCCAAAAGCAGTTCAAGTTCTCAGTACACCTCAAGTCCAGTTTGCCTTTAGGATGAGCCTAAATGCCAGACTCGCCAAATCAGAGAATTCTCCATATGGGGCCCAAAGCTGAGCTTTGCCCCCTGAGGTTCGGAGCAGAAATCGCTGCTGAGGGAAACACAGAGCCCTCCCACAGCTGCCATCGATTTCTTGGGAATATTAATATTAATAATTAACCAAGTCCTTATCTCTCCTCATCCCCTTCAGGGCCACGTCCCTGTCTGGCAGATTTGAGAGGGGCTGTGAGTGACAGAAAATGGGGACACTTGGGGACAATGTTGGAATAAAGAGATAAAAGCGTCCCACTCCTTCCTTTCTCCAGCTCCTGATTTATTCTGTTTTCACGTCTCCCTGCAGCTGTTTTGCCTCTTGCCGAAACCACAGAAAAACGAATCAGGACTAAAAACCCTTTGAAGGATTAAAAAGAAAGGAAAAATCAAGGAAAAATCCAAGGTTTTTTCCCTCACGAGTGGTCCCAGCACATTCAGTCTCGGATGGAGACCACGGTGGAGAGGGAGTATTTTGATATTGGGAAAGTTGTGCCAAAGGAGCTGTGGCTGCTGTAGGGTGGCCAGGGAAGAGCTGTTTGCTGGTTTAGTCTGACTTAAAGAAATAGCTTGAAAGACTAAAGCCAGACTTAACTAAATCACCAGAAGGTAAACCAGGCAGATTGGGGGCTGCCGTGCCTGAGGGAAATGAGGAATTCTGAGCCTGTTCTCCCTCTTTCCAGGCTCCAGAAAACATGGAGCACACCCTGGTTCAAAAAAATCCATCCCTGGAAGTGTCCCCGGCCAGGCTGGAGCACCCTGGGATGGTGGAAGGTGTCCACCAAAATCATGAGATGACTTTTAAGGTCCCTTCCAATCCAAACCATTCACAGAAAAACTTCCAGTTTATCCAAAACTGGTTGCAAAAAACCCAAAGAAACCCCATAGAGTCTCTCAGCTGGGGATGGGACATGAATTAAACCACAGAGAAACCCCCCAAGAGCACAGGTTTGGGTGCAGCAATCCCATCAGAGTATTCCCACCCTCCCGATTTCCAGAATTAAAGTGGGATCGCCCCATCATGGCGAGAAGAAAGCCTGGTACCCTCTGAAGGAATCCCAGGAATATTTGCAAGGAGCTCGTGCCTACGGAGCCGTTCTCCTAAAAATACCGGGAGTGTTTTGACACCGAGCGGTGCCAGAATTCCCCCAGGCCCAGGGAAGCAGATGCTCCATTCCTTTTCCAGGTCTTCTCCAAGAGCCAGGCTGGGAGCTTGGGGGTGGAGGAGAGGCTCTAAAATAGCGTTTTGCAAACTTCTGGGGAGGCTTTTGGCAGAAAAAGAGGGAATTCTGGAAGTGTCTCCACAATCCCAAGTGAACGGCAAGAGGAGGGGTTCCCCTGTTATCTCACCGATAAATCCAGATCAACACAGCTCCTTCCCTGCCCACATCCCACCTGGAGATGAATTCCCAATGGGCACCACCCTTGGGAGAAAGGAAAAGGATCATCCCATTCCACCCTCTCCACAGGCAGGGACATCTTCCACTATCCCAAGTTGCTCCAAGCCTCGTCCAACCTTGGACACTTCCAGGGACGGAGCAGCCACAGCTTCCCTGGGAATCTGTGCCAGGGCCATCCTCATCCTATAAAAATAAGGATATGAAAAAATTCCTCCTTTTCCCCAACTCCTCGGAGATGCCTTTGTGAGTTGACAGCAGAGTGACAAAGTTGCCAGCACTGAAGTTGCCGGTAAATTAATTATCCCTGCTTCTGGAAGAGGGAATCCAATGGAATCAGCCTTCCCTTCAGGAAGCACGAATTGCTGTGGAAGCAACAATCCGTTACCGAAAGGGCAGCAACGCCCAGGGAAGCAGAGGTGGCTTCGCTTCCATCCCAGCATCATCACATCCCATTATCCCTGACAGCTCCCGAGGACACCCTGGACACGGAGGAGCAGCCCCATAATTACAGACCTGGAGCTGAAGACATTCCACAAAAATTCCCTTCAATTTTGGGAGCTGGTGACAAAGACAAGAGTGAGACATGTTTGGATGGGAGTTGTGTCTCCCTTCCCAAACTGCCTGGGAGCTTTGGGAATGCAGAGTCCTGATCCCACTCCTGAGACACCCCGCCACCCACACCCCACTCAATCCCTCTTTTTTTTTTTTTTTTTTTTTTTTTGAGGGATTGGCAGGATTGGAGAAAAAAAGACCCGGAAAATGACATGGGTTTAGATCCATGAGGAATCTGGACTTGCAGAGATTTGGGAATGTACCAGAGCAATGTGTGAATTCATGGAGCAGACACAATAAACCCAATCCCAGGATTACCTCCCACTAGTAGGGAATTCTGGCTCGGGGCTTTCCTTGCCTGGGAATTGTGACTTTTTGGGAGCTCTGTTACAAGGAGTGGCAATTAAATAACCATTTTTCCCAAGACCTTCCTTTCCCTGCTGTATTCCCAGGATTCTGGCACATTCCTGTGGCTCAGCACCTCCCAGCCCCTCGGAGCTGCTGATGGGTTTATCCCACAGCACCCTCTGGAAAGCTTATTTCCCAAGGATTATCCGCTGGTTAAGCACAAAGGAATTGGGACGTAATGAGGTTGAGTGATTGGCACAAGATCACACAGGGAACTCATTATTCCTGGGGGATCCAGCGTTTTCCAGAGGGGAGCACGTGCAGGAGGGCAACGGAGGGATGCTGTTCCAGGGCGATGCAATTCCAAGAATTTGGCATTTGGTGGTGGACAAACCCGCAGCCTTGACAATCCAGGTGACCCCACTCCACCTCCCATCACATCCATCCACAATGAGCTCTACGCAAGGAAATCCTGGGGTGTGGAGAGCAGCACAAACAGGGAATACAGATGGCTTTGGATCCAGGGATGAGGCAAAACCAATGGGAAAAGGCTCTGCTTTTCCACCCTGGAATTACAGAGCACCTGGACTCCAGGGAGAACAGGGGCTGGGACTCAGGACTGCCCGACCCAAGCACCAAATTCCTCCTTTTCTGGCCCAGCAGCCTCGCTCCAGGCTAAATCCAATATTCTTTGGGAAGTGGAATTGCCGGGTGTCGTCACAGCCCGCCCTGGTTTAATCACGTTAAAAGCCACGGAGATGAAATTATTCGGGATTAGGGATGAATGAGGCTTTTAAAGCCCGACTCCAACCCTCCCAATCTGCTTACACAGAAATCCTTCCAATCAGGGAAAGTCCAATTGCTGCTCCCAAATGCACTTTAAACCAATCCAGCTTCCAAAGGCAGAACTGTCAGGCACACAGGAAAGCTGGAGGAGTAGAGGACTCTTCCCAATCCAGAGCATTCCTAATCCTAGGACACAGAGCAGGTAATTTAGGTCAAGGCTTAAGACATTAAACCATTGCTACAAAGCTTGGGATTTAACGAGCTTTGGGACTTAGCGAGCAAGGGATAAAGCAGCACAAGTTTAAATACTTCCAGGGATATTCTTCTTCCATGGAAAGCTACACCCTGGGAAGTCTGCTAATATGGCATCCTTCATCCCTTTTTGGGGCTGTTCCTGGGAACGGGGAATTTGAGGATGGTGGGGAATTTGGGAAGGTGATGGCCACACCTGCAGCACCAAAATTATCTCCCCTCAGCTCTCATCTTTTCCTGGAATTCCAATTAATCAGAAATCCATCCTGCACAGGTCGGCTTTTCCTGGATTTCCAAATGACTCAAAAACTCAGAGCAGCCCCTTCCCTGAATCCAGGGAGAAACAGAAAAGAAAAGGAAGGGAGGAAAAAACCCGTCCTCGTGTGTGGGCTGTTAATTCAGATCCCGGAAAAATATCAGGGGGTTAAAGGAAAAATATCATCGCTCCAAAGGGCCTCCCGGGGAGGAGCGTGGGAAGGAAATGCTGCTCCTTCCATCTGCTCTGAGCACGGAGCTGAAGCCGGCTCCTGCTGCAGATCCTGGCGGATCCATGCCCTGCCTGGAGCTCGGAGCTGCTCCAGGAAGTTTCTTTGGGAGCTGCCATTCCAAGGGATGCTTCCTGCCATGAGCACGAGTGCAGGGAATGCTGAGGGGGCTCCTTCAGGCCCCTCCTGAAACTTGGGAAGAGCTGTCCCTGCTGGCGATGAGACAAGACAGGGATGTCCAAGTAGAGAATTCCCGGCAAGAAGCAGTGGTTTGGGTTGGGAGGGACTCAAAGCCCATCCACTTCCAACCCCAACACCTCCCACTATCCCAGGGTGCTCCAGCCTGGCCTTGGACACTTCCAGGGATCCAGGGCAGCCATAGCTTCTGTGGGAATCTGTGCCAGGGCCTCCCCACCCTCCCAGCCAGGAATTCCTTCCCAATACCAATCCAAATCTTCCCTCTTTGAGTTTAAAACAATCACCCCTTTGTCCTACACGGAGTCCAACTCCTGCCCCTCCCAGGGAATTTTACACTTTGGACCTAACGCTTTCCTAGCCACTCCTCATGTGGACATCGGTCCTGCAGAGTTGGCTGCTCCAAACCCAGCCCCTCTCCCACGGGGAGAGGGATGGAAAAACAAAGGGAGCAAACTCCAAGCCTCAGAGACACCCTCCAAAAGCTCCCCAGAGTTTGCTGTTCCAAGATCCTGGTCATTCCTCCATCACCAGGATTCCTGCAGCTTTCCAAAGGTGGTTTCACACCAAAGGAAGGAGGAACCCATTGGAGAGCCCTGAGCTCTGACTCTGTCACTGTCACCATCCCAGGAATGCTGCTCTCTATGGGATCCTCAGAATTATCCCCTCTCCTGCTGCCTGCTGGAGCTGGCACAATCAACGCCAGCCTTCCCAAACTCCCCCCACGGCTGGCACAGGTTCAGCCATTCCAGTGACATTTACTCCCACGAGGATTTCGAGATCAGCTCGACATTTGGGATGATTCCTCCCAAAAACATTCCGGTGCCTGCTCACTCCTGAGGGTTCCTGTTCAGCCGAACTCTTCAGCACGTGCACAGCATTTTAGGCTCAAGCCTGGAAGGCTGAGCCCAAGATAAGCTCAGTCTGTCTGAATCCCACCCTGGCTGCTGGGTAGGGATCAGTTATCAGACAGCAAAGCTTTGCTTCCCAGAATCCCAGAATCCCGGAATGGTTTGGGTTGGAAGGGACCTTAAAGCCCATCGAGTCCCAGCTGGGAATACCAGGGGAATTTGGTGGCTGGGTGGGATGTCAGGGCAGGAGAGAGAGGGGATGGGTGGAACTGGATGGGCTTTAAGGTCCCTCCCAACCCAAACCATTCCCTGATCCCACACCGCTGCAGGGCACACGTCCCAAAATCCCATCCCAGGGATCTGGGAAGTTTTGGGCTCCTGACATGATTAAAGTGACCGAGCAAGAGGTTTCCATCAGCACATTCTGAGACTGCAGGGAAGGAAAACAGCACCAAACCAGCAAAATCTGGATTTGCAGGAAGCAAAACCCAACTCCCCAGGAAACTCCCTGGGGGAAAAGCCAGGTCCGGGTGGCTTCCAGCTGGGAGCCAAAACCCCACAGTGGGAATGAGAGTCCAAGCTGGATCTGGATGATCCTGCAGGTCCCTTCCAACCCAAACCAGTCCATGATTCAACTTCCTGCTGTGTTTATCCCAGGATTTGGGATGCTCTGTGGGCACAGGGGTGGGGTGGAGGCATTGAGGTCGGAGCCGTGGATCAATTACCAACAACCTCCCCATGATTCCCAACAGAAAAGGACAGGGATTCCCAGCAAAATCCCAACAGCTGGGGTGGGACACTTGACTCACACAGCACAGCCCGGGGATCACCAGCCCCAGCCCCGGCCCTCCACGAGTTCCTTTCATCTGCTGCTGCTGCAAAAAAGGCCCAAAATCCCAAATAAAGCTGTTTTATGCCCAACCTGCTGCCAAAACCCCATTATTGGAATCCTCTGCCTTCCCCTCCCTCTGCGCCCGCCTGTTCCAGCTGAGTGAACAAAAGAAAATCCAAATAAAATCAAACGAGGGAGCTGAGACAGAAACGGGCCCTTGCAAACCAGCCCGGCACAATGGTTTTAAGCCCCAGATAGAGGCACAATGGGATGGCCTAGATTCCTTCCCAGCTCCTTTCTTCCCTCTGCTTTCCTGGACTGAGAAAGGGAAGAGAAACCCAACCTTCCCTGACTTTCCCTCAGAGCAGATGGACAAATGAATAAATTGAGGAGGAGAAGGAGAGCAGAGCTGGCAGGGAGCTGCAGCGAGCCCAGACTGCCACGGATTGAACGCGAGGTTCATTTGTTTCCCCTTTTGCTGGAAAACCTCTGGCGTTCTTCCCGCTGTGTCAGTCATTCCTCGGGATGGGGAATGCTGGAGGTAACCCCAAGTTCACTCGGAGCAGCAGCCGGGGGAATCCGGCCCCATCCTTGGCAGCCGGGGCCAGGCTTAACTTACACGGTAAATCCCAAGGGTTCCCCCCTGCGAATTCCCCGATCCCGATGGATACTCGATCCCTGGGACGTGTCAGAGCTAAAAATACCCCCTGGCTGTGAAAAAACTGGGAATAGCCGAGCATTAAAAGCCTTGAGGACGGGGCTCTCCCGGTAATGAAGTGGTCGGATGTGGGGTTTGGTGTTTCTCCCACACACCTTGCCATTCCCAGCTCCTGCCGTTGCCAAGGGAACGCTGCTGAGGTGCTTCCCAAGTACCTGGCAGCTGCCAGATTGGAAAGGGCAACCCGGGAATGTGGGCGAGGCTCCGCGGGTCCTGCCGAGGGGCCGTGGGCGGGAGCTGCACCTGAGCATCCTCGGGGTTATCCCGGAGTGAGGCACCCTCAAATCATCCCAAAAACTGCCGCAGGATGAGGTCGGCAGCCTTGGGAACCTTGGATTCTCCTCTTGGATTCTCCTTTCTGGTTCAGTTAACCACGAGGCCACCCTGCTCCAACCTCTCCTGGTGAGGAATGAGCTGCCTGCAGGCCACAGGAAGCAAAGGGCTCTTCTCCAGAATATTGGGCTTGGAAAATGAAAAGGGGCCAGGGAAGCCTTTGCTTGAACCCTGCCAGGCTCTGGAAGTTTGGGATAACACTTCCAGTGTTTCTTCAAGGAGCAGCCTCTGGAGGCAAATGAACCAACAAGGGGAAAAGAGGGTCCGGCCTGCTCAGGCTTCTCCTCCTCTGGGCCATGGCTTTATCCTGGAGGATGAGGAACTTGCAGGGTTTGGAAAACCTCAGGGAAAAGGATTCCTTAGGGAAATCCAGCTTTTTGTCAGGAAAAGCCAAACCTGGGCTGTGGGAGCTGCAGGAACTGTTAAGCAGCAAGGAGTGAGTGCATGGCCGGGATGCCCTCAGCCACGGAAAACCAGGAAATCCCATCCAAACAATTCCATAGCAACTGCAGATGGGCTTCTCCCAAGAAGGGAAGGAAGGAGGGAAGCAGGTGATGCATCAGCCTCGGGGAGATCCCAGCAGGAAAATGAGCACCGGCCCAGGGAGCGCGAGGATTTGTCAGGATTCGAGCCTGAGGAGATCAGTCCTGTTTTCCCGGCCTTTCCCTAATCCCACAGCTCCCAAAAGGCTCCTTTGGAAAGCCTGGCAATCAGTCTCCCACAAACATGAGGAACACCGGGAGCAGGGATCATAAAGAACCACCTGGAGCTGTGAACTCGGCGCTCCCTCTGGAGCCACGCCCGGCACTCGGCTCTCCCGACCCACAGCTGTTCCAACGGCTCGGGAGCAGCTTATCCCAGCCATAAAATATGGAAAAAAACCCGGAGTAATATCTCTGCTGCCTTCTCATCCCTGCCGCTCCACCAACAGCTGAGAAACAGCTGAGTAATTGCCAGCAGCAGGGATGGAGGAGGGGAGCCACGGAGCGGGGAAGCCCTGGAAGATGATCTGGGAGCAGGAATCCAGCTCATGGAGGCTGGATCCTGCTCCTGGAGGATGGATCCCCCCAAATTCTAAGCTGGGAGAAGCGAATTCAGGGATGTCGATGGCCAGACTCGTGTGTTGTTATCCCCGGATAACACATGGCTCTGGAAGCGGCCATGGAGTGATGGAATACCGGGATGAGGGTGCTCCAGGTGGGATAACCAGAACCCTTCCCACCCCTTGATGCCACCCAAGTTTTCCCTTCTGTGCTAAAAACAGGCAGAGAAGACCCATCCCAGATCCTGCAGGGATCTCCACAGGGCTCCAAAGGCTGGAGCTGCCCATCCAGAGGATAGAGAATCCATCTGCTGGGGTGGGAAGGGTGGGCGAAATTTAAGCCATCCCGAAATTCCTCAGGGAATCCCAACGCAAAACCCTTGGAAAAACAATCCTGTCCCAAAAAGTGCAGCCTGAAAATCAGCTGTGGTTTGGATCACGCTCAGCTCCAGCTTTTAACAAGGATATTTATCCCATCTGGCAGGGACACCTTCCACTGGATCAGGTTATTCCAAGCTCAATCCCACCCGGCCTTGTTTCATCCTGAATAATTCCATGTATCCCACCCAGAATGGGTTCTTGGTTTATCCGATGGTCACAGCCCATCCAGCAGCACCTTCAGCCCCTCCTCGTGTCCCATGCACACAATCCCTTCCTTTTCCCACAAATATTAATGGCTTTCCAGCAGGTCTGCACATTCCATAAATTCCCTGCCACCACTTTGCCAAGATGTCACCCATGAGCAGCTCCGGCTCTCTGCTCCCAACAAGAATCGGGGAATCTCCTGAGTTGGCATCCCAGAGATCAGCAAATCCAACTCCTGGTCCTGCCCAGGTCAATCCCAATCCCAATCCCACATCCCAGCCCTGTCCCTTAGGGAGATGGAACAATGCCCACCCTGAAAATGGGAGTTTCCATTTCCAGCTCATCCCTGCTCATCCTCAGTGGGCCAGTCCAGGTGGGAAATGCCACTGGATACCCCAGAATGCTCCAGAAAATCCTGGTTGGTGGGATCAGTGGAAAATGCATTGGAGAGGGACCCGACACAGAAAGGTGGAAACAACTGGGAAAACACAAGGGGGATCCAAGGAAAAGTTGGGCTGCTAAGGGGAAAGGAGCAGCAGGTTCACTCCATGAACTTCAGCATGCCCAGAATTCCAAGTGGGAATACAAGCCTTGCTTAGAAATTCTGTGTGGAAGGGAAGTGGATTTGCAGCCCGATCCCAGAGGAAAATGTGGCTCTCCAAGAGCTGTTCCGTTGTTTAAACTCCCTCTGACATTTACTCTCTCTAATGTCAGCCCTCCCAATCCAAACATTCCAACGGAATTATTTCCCAACCTTTCCTTCGCCTTCCCTGATGAAGGTTAACTGCTCCCTCTGCTCCAGCCCAGCCACACGTGAGCCGTGTGGAACAAGGCAGGAATTCCAAGGGAAGCAGCTCCTGGCACTTCAGGTGCAGACACTGACCTTTCCTCCACGGAGAGCTGGATTTGGGGCTCACAAAAAACTGGGAAAAAGTTTGGAATGGGTGGGACAGGTGTGGGAGAGACTGAGCTGGAAACTTTGGGAATGCTGGAAGGAGGGAGGGATGTGGGAAGAAGTTGCCCTGCACAATCTGGGAGCACAGGGAACAGATCACTGGGGTGAATGGATCCCTCTACTCCATAGCAGTGAGGAACGAGGCAGGAATTCCAAGGGAAGCAGCTCCCGGTACATCAGGTGAAGATCCAACCTTTCTTCCAAGGAGAGCTGGATTTTGGGCACACAAAAAGCTGGGAAAAGAGGCCTGGAAGGGTTTGGAATGGGTGGGACAGGTTGGGGAAAGCCTGAGCTGGAAACTTTGGGAATGTTGGAAGGAGAGGGGGATGCGGGAAGAGCTGCTCTGGGAGCACAGGGAACAGATGGCCTTTCCATGGATAACGCTTCATCATCAGGGTTATTTAAAGGAACTGCCCAAATGCAGCTCCTGAGCCTTGGAAAATCGTGTTTTCCAGGAATAGCAATGGATAAAAGGGATGGAAGCTCCTGGCAGCCCTTTCCAAGGAGGTCTCATCAGCTGAGGCAGCTCTGGTAGGAGACATCCCAGGAATATTCCAGAATCAGGGCTCTGGAACTTGAGGGATGATGGAAAGAGACTTTTTACCAGGATTGGGACAGGAGGGAATAAATTTAAATCGATTTAAATTGGATTTGAGGAAGGAATTCTTCCCTGGGAGGGTGGGGAAGGGCTGGGATGGAATTCCCAGAGAAGCTGTGGCTGCCCCTGGATCTCTGGAAGTGTCCAAGGCCAGGTCGGATGGGGCTTGGAGCAACCTGGGCTAGTGGAAGGTGTCCCTGCCCATGGATATGGAAGATGAGCTTCAAGGTCCCTTCCATGACTCTGTGATTCCATAAAATCCCGTGATTCAGGGAACCCCCAAATCCTCTGTGACTTTGTGGAAGTGTCCAAAGAGAAAAGCCAGGAGCAAGCCAGACTCATCCCAGCATTCCCAGAGTAAGGAAGACCGCAATCCACAAGGATGGAACAGCAGCCTTGGACACTTCCAGGGATCCAAGAGCAGCCCCGGCTTCCCTGGGAATCTGTGCCACGGCCTCCCCACCCTCCCAGGGAGGAATTCCTTCCCAAAATCCCATAAATCCACCCTGCCTTCACCCCTGCTGGTTCATCATCCCTCCTATGTTTGGAAAACCAGGAATTTTGGGAATGGATTTGACCGATTCCATCGCCTCTGAAGCAGCAGAGATTTGTCCCTATGGATTTGTCCCTTTGGATGGCTGTGGATTGGGAATTCTCCCCCCCAGCCCAGCCTGGCTAATTACTGCACCCCTCTAATTACACCTTGAAGGTTATCCCTCATTTAAGTGTAATTTGTAGTGCATTAATTAGTTCATAATTAATTAATTGTGGATTATTTATTTCTTTAACAATTGCTTAATTAATCAATTTAATTGATTAATTTAAAATTAATTATTCAATTGATTAATTAACAAGCCAGGCTGACCAGCTCTAATTGTTATTCTCAGCCACCTCCCCAAGCCCCTGCTCAGCAGGATTCCAACAAAAGTGAATTTTTCCATTAAAATCCACTCCATGGAGGAGAGAGGGCAGGGAAGAGGGATAAACCCAGCCTGGATGGACCTTGGGAAGAGGTTAAGTGGGAAAAGATATTCCCAAGCTTGGGATCACCCCATGGAATGGCACATCCAGGGCGTTGCTCCTGCTGCTGGCAAAGGAGCTCCGACCACCCAGGAAAATCCGAAAATGGGGGAAAACGGGGAAAATTCATCTGGAGGCCAAAGAGGTGAGAGCGGCTGGGATTTTGTGGTATCCAAAGGCCCCTCTGGATCCCGGCCCACGGCTCCGGCGGGAATTTCTGTTGTTAGGGAAGGGATTGTGATGAGTCACCTCCAGCCAAAGTTCTGCCGGGAGGAAAGGGGGGGCCCAGCAGGGAGATTTCCAAACATGGCAATGTTTATTTGGAATTCGGGCCGAAGGAGTGATTCTGCGAGATCCAGAGGGAAGATTGGCTGGGGATGAAGCCCGCTGGCTACCGGATATCGCCAGCAATCCAAGGAAAAAAACCTGGGATTGCTGCAAAGCCCAGAGCACACGGGGACAGAAACGTCTCCAGCAGCGCTTTCCCTCTCCATAAAATCCCAGAATCCTGGAGGTTGGAAAAGCCCTCTGGGATCATTGATCCCACCTTGTCAGCCCAGAGCAGCGAGTGCCACATCCAGGCATTCCATGGACACCTCCAGGGGTGGGAAATGCTCCAGAAGGAACCACCAGGAGTGGGAATTTCCCAGGTTGGCCCATCCTGAGGGGATTCTTTGCTGTGTTTAGTCAGGCCAGATGTTTGGAATCGCCTTCACAGCTGGCCTTAAGCGTGTCCCAGGATTCCCTACCAGAGCTCCCATCATTCCCATCCCACCACGAGGCTCCCAAGCCAAGCTCAGCAGCAAATCCTGGCTCCAAGGCATGGAAAAAAGGCAGGTGGGATAACTGGAGCAGGGAGCAAACAAAGCAGCGGCCTCAGCATCGTTCCCTATGGAACAAAAACATTCCCTATGGATCAGACATCCTGGCTGCCAGCAGGAGCAGGACAGAGAGAAGGGATGGAACTTGCAGGAAAATGGGAATACATCAAGGGAATGAGGATTGCAATTTCCTTTTCTGCTGGGAGAAACCACTCAGGCCTAAAATCTCTCCTGGTACACCCCAAAATGGGAAATCCAGCGGGAATTGCAGGGTGGGAACATCAGGGATATTTTAGGATGAGGTTAAGGCAAGGACTGAGCCATTCCAGCAGGAATTCCCAGGTGGGAATATCCATGGGGGCAAGGAAGCAGCAATGAGCTCCCCCAGTGAAACCAGAGCAATCCCAAAAGGAGGGAGAAGGAGGAGGGAAACTCCTGGAAAAATCCTGTATTCCCACATCGGGATGAGTCCATCCACTGCTTCCCAGGAGCAGCACAGCTCCCAAACCTGGAGCTTCCCAGAACAGCAGCTCCTGGAGCACGGCAGAGCTGCTTCCTGGGATCTGGGAATGGCATCCTGCCAGGAGCAGCAATCACACCCCAATCCCTCTAATTAATCCAAATCCATCCAGCCAGGAATTCACTGCTGATCGGGAATAATTAACACGGATAACGAACCTGGGCTGGAGCTGCAGCCTCGGGGTGATGCTGAAGGAGCTGAGCAGCTGCTATTCCAACTGCTGGGAATGCAGGAAAAGAAGGAAAAGTCCAGGGTGGGGGAATGCTCGGCTGTCGTGGAGATCTCCCAGCTCCAAGGGATCTCCCATCTCCAAGGGTGGGAATCTCCTGGCTCCAAGTGATCCCACAGTTCTGGGAACAGAGCAGAGGCTTCAAGGCATCGCCTTTAAGGACAATGTGGGATTCTGGAGATTCCCAGGATAGATTCGCTATCCAGCCCCAGCACCCCCTCCTCACACCCCCCTCAGCTGATTCCCTGCTCTGCCAAGCAGGATCTCCCCCACTTTGATATCCATGGATTTCCCACACACCAGGAGCTCTCCGCTGCTTTCCCAAATCCTATTTGAAGCTACAAATGGATCCAGCTCCTTCTCCAGGAGGAAACAAGGGGGATTGTGGGACAGCCCTGGTGACATGGAGTGTCCCGTGTCCCTGTGTCCAGGCACCCCTGGATGGGAGCAGAGCAGGATCACTCCAGGATTGCAGCAGCAAAAGGGCAGAGGATTGCTCGGAAAAAAATCCCAGAATCCCAGAATGGTTTGGGTTGGAAGAGACCTTAAAGCTCATCCAATTCCATGGGCAGGGACACCTTTCCCTATCCCAGGGCGCTCCAAGTCTCGTCCAACCTGGCCTTGGACACTTCCAGGGATGAGGAATCCACAGTTTCTCTGGGAATCTGTGCCAGGGCTCCCCTCCCAGCCTCACACAGAACCCGTGGCATCCCAGGAGGATCTGAATGGGGACACACACTCGGATTCCCTGGATTCAGAGGTGGCCACGGCCCTTCACATCCAAGATCCCCCAAGAGGGCTCAGCGAAGCCCCAGCAGGGCCTGGCAGCACCTCGGTGACTCCAGAGCGCTCTGGGATGGGCTTTGCTCTGTCCCACCCAGGAATTCCCACCCCGGCAGCATTCTATGATCTCTCCCTGAGCCAGGGGAGCTCGGATCCAGCTGCTCCCACTCCCACGCTGGGGTGTGGATGGTGGGAACCCCGCTGGCTTGGAATGGCATTCCCAGCGGGAGGAGAGGGACACATTCCTGCCGTCGGTCCCAAAGCTCCCGCGGCGCAGCTGTCCCTGCCCCAGCTCCCATCCCTGCGATTCCCGGCTGGAATCACGCACGCAGCCAGGCCCTTTGGATGCTCCTCATGGAGCAGGGATCCGACCCCGCCCAGCCCTCGGCTGCCGAGCATTCCCGCTGCGCACACGCTTCGGGATGGCTCCATATTTTCCCGTCTGATGGGATGCAGCTGGAGACCTCCGGCCCGCGGAATTCCCCGCGCTCCAGCCTCTCCAAGACTTTTCCAGGCTGTGGAAAAGGGGAGCGGAGCGCCCTGGCCGTGCTGGGCTCGCTCTGCTCATCCCCCCCGCTCCAATACATTCCTCTGGGGACACCCAGGGAGCGGCGATCCCCGGGATGGAGGAGGGGACAGGGACACCAGCGGAGCCCTGGCAGCTGGCCAGGAACCATCCCGACACTTCCCACATAAAAGGAAAAATTCCAGGAGCGGGGGGAAGCCGAACCCCCGCTGACAGCGCGACCTTGAGATTTTCCCTGGCGCGGCCAAGGATTAAAGCGCCCGCTCGGATTTCTGTGCCTGGGACAATTCCAGAGGCTCCAGGCTGTGCCAGAGGGTGGGAATGTCTGCGCAGGTGGCAGCGATGCCAAGAAAAGCCTCGTCCTGATCCCATTCCAAAAGTTTGGGTTGGAAGAGACCTCCACCCAACCCATGGGATCTCTTTGGATTTGCACCCCGCCATCCCATTCCAAAGGGTGCTGCCTCCCCCCAGCCCAAGGGATCCCATTCCAAAGGGTGCTGCCCCCAGGAACCCACGGCATCCCTTTGGATTTGCATCCCATTGTTTCACCGAATCCAGGTGCTCTGCAAGGTTAGGAAAAGCCTTTCCCTATGGAGAGAGGATGGAGCAGGGAGAGAGGCTTCCCTGAGGCTCGGCGGCAGGAATTCCCACCCTTACTTAGGAAAATTGTATCCAGGAATTTCCCTCCCAGCCCAGCTTCTGCTGCTGGATGAGCCCTCCCTGTTCCTGCCAAGCTTGGAGCAGCTCCTGGGATTTTGCCTCTGGAAGTGCCAGTGCCACCTGGAATGTCCCAGCGGCCAAAAGCTGTGCTGGGAGGTGCCTTTCCCAAATTCTCCCTCCCTGCAGCACCTCAATATTCCATGGAATTCTCTGTCATGGGATTTTCCGGGCCCTGTTTCAAAAGTCAAACTAAAAAAGCCATTTCAGATCTCTTGGAATTCTCTGATCCAAGCCCACTTTTCCCTCTGGAAAAAAGCAGGACCCAGCTGATGTTGGGATAAATCCTTCTCCTGTCTCCACGCAGAGATCACTCCTTAATTCCCAGTAATTAATTGGGAATTCTGCAGGTGGGAACCACCCCTGTGCCTAAACCCAGCTTTGTTTAACCTCATCCAGAAAATCCATGAGGATCCCTGGAATTTTCAGAGATGAACGCACGGACATCCAGGCACCATCCTGCTCTTGCCTCACCTTCAAATCTCCCTTGGGAGCAACATTTCCAACTGGGAGCAACTGGGAAAAGGCAAATCCAATGGGAGCAGGAGCTGGGTATCCAGAGGTTTATCCCAAGCCTTTCCCATATCATTCCCACTTCACACCTGTCACTTCCTGATCCTTATTTTACCAGGAGAAATGGGAAATGAAGGAAAAGTAGCAGCTCTGACAACTCTGCTGGGCTGGAAAATGAGGATGCTCCATGAGCCAGAGGCTTTGGAATATTTTTCCTTTTCCCAAAAGGAAGATTTCTTCTCTTGGAAATGGATTTAAAAATAGATCCCATTCCCCATTAATTCCACAAAGTGGGATCCTTCCAAGCGTTGCCTTGTAAGTCCCTGTTTTCCAGAAGTTTATGGCTTGGGAATGAACAGAGACTCCCAGCTGGATTCGTCTCCCTATTTCCCAATTCTTTCCTTAACCAGATTTAAGCTGAGCAGGAGGAAAAATGAGGAATTTGCTGCTTCCTTCACTTCCCAGGGATTCCTCCGTGCCCTGGTGCATCCCAGTATTCCCAGTGGTGGGACACAGACACTCCCCGCACTCCCCAAATCCAATTATCGGAATTCCCATAAATTCTTGTTTACAAAATTCCCTAAGAGGGTGATAAAAAACAAGGATTTTTCCAGCATTTTCCCAGCGCTTCCCAGATTTCCAGGGCACATTTCCACTTGGAAAGGAAAACCAGAGGAGATCAAAATCCTTGGACACCGAAGGATTTTCTGACATCCAAAATCGCTGGCTTTGGGGGTTTTTTTTCCAGGCCAGAAATGCTGGATCAGGATTTTTCCCTCCTCTGGATGCCAACCCGAAGGGATAAAGCTGACACAAATTCCATATTTATGGCTCTGAGCAGCTGGAGAGAAATTCCCCGGATCCAGCCCCAGTTTGAACTCCTGGAGAGTCTGGAAGTGCTGGGAATGGGGATTAATTATCACCAAATCATTTCCAAAGCAACCTTGGATCATGGAAACGCTGGAATTGTCCCGATCCTGCCCCACAGAACAGCTCCAAACTGCTCCTCCCTCCTAAAGATGGGAATCCCTGGAGGAGCTGGGAGTCCAGGCCTGAATTTGGGAAGCAAAGGAGCCTTTCTGCTGTTTCCCAACCCCTCTGGATGTGCTGGGATGGGAGATCAGCCACGGAATTGTTGGATGCCCTGGGGGACACGGGAATGCTGAAACGGGGACATGGGGCTGGCACCAACAGCCCTTGGAGCGCCCCAAATCCAGGGAAATCCCAGCAGCCGGATGAGGCCGTGAGGCTGGAATTCTGGGGTGGAATTCTGGGAGATGCAGCACCCCTTGGCAGAGCTGCATTCCTGGCCTCTGCTCCATGGAAAAGCAGGATTGGGCATCCCTGGGATGTCCCCAAAGCCCTGAGCAGCCCAGGTTATGCTGATCCCAACTGGAGCTGCATCCAAACATTCCACGCTCTTTTCCCTCTCCATTCCCCCTCCTCAGCCTTAAATCCCATGGGATCTCAGATAATTCCCAGATCCCAGTAGGAATAAAACCGGATTTTGGTCATGGCCAAATCCTTGAGTCCCAATGTG
The DNA here is from genome assembly GCA_013398115.1 of Falcunculus frontatus. Taxonomy (NCBI): domain Eukaryota; kingdom Metazoa; phylum Chordata; class Aves; order Passeriformes; genus Falcunculus; species Falcunculus frontatus. Next base: position 602,742 of record VZRV01003333.1, on the reverse strand, counting down.
TTTTAAACCCTCCCTTCAGCATCCCATTCCCAACGATCCCATCCCTTCTCCCTGAAGGAGAGGTTATTCCCAGGAAAAATAACATGGAAAAGCAGCAGAGGAGAAATTCCCACATGCTGAGCACCTGGTTTATCTTGGAAAATGCAAAAATCCATAATTTTCCAGCAAACACCAGGAATGTGCTGGCGGTGGCTTCGTGTCTAACGCAAAGTGACATTGGGAATGTTTTCCAGCAGCAAAATATTCCTTGTTTTCCAACTGGGACAAAGCCTGGCCTCGTTTCAGTCGTGCTCTGACCTGGTTGTGACCAGGGTTTGAACTCCCGGGAAAAGCAGAGCAGGGAAAGGCAGGAGAGGGGATGGAAGGATAAAGAGGGAAGGAAAAATCACGTGGAAGTGTCACAGTGAGTGGGGACAAGGGATTTTCTGGGATTTAACGGACACAGACTGGGAAAAGCAGCATGGAAAAGCAGGAATCTCACATCACCCACGGCGCCAGGGCTGATTTTCAGGGATAAATATTCCCATTCCCAGGAAAAATCATCCAAACCTCCACAGACAAAATCTGACTTTACCAAAGTTCAAAACCAATTGAATCCAATTCCAGAATAATTCCAATTCCTCAAGAATGAGTTATCCCCAGGAAAAACCAGGATCAGTGAGAAGCTCCAATCCCAAAGCTCAAGCAGCTCCACACATTCTGGAGTGGGGATATCCAGAGCATCCAAACCAAAATATTCCCGAAATCCCGAATTCCCGTGGGAGGCAGGAGCTGGCCTGGAACGAGCTGCGGATCCCAAAGCCTCTCCCTGCTCCAAACTGATCCCTTGAGCCAACCAAAGTCCAACTTTTCCCAAAGTCAGGTTTGCAGGATGTATAGGAGAGGATCAGCCAATAAAATTGGATTAGAAGATGCTTTTCCTCTTCCAAACCAGCCAGAAAATTCCTGAGGACAGGAATTGGACTAAAATTGAACTCTGCAATCAAATTCCCAACTCATTTTAAGCAATGGATTCTTGTCAGTGCCCCCTCCTGAGATCTTGGGAGGATTTGGGAAGTGATCCAAGGATCCTGGAGAACGGGATGCTGCATGTCCAGGGGATATGGATGGGGCTTCTCTGCCAGAGGGGAAGTTTCAATGGAATATTGGGAAGAAATTCCCAGCATGTGAGGGTGGGGAGGCCCCAGATTCCCAGAGAAGCTGTGACTGCCCCATCCCTGGAATTTTCCAAGGCCGGGTTGGATGGGGCTTGGAGCAACCTGGGATAGTGGGAGGTGTTGGGAATGACCTTCAAAGCCCCTTCCCACCCAAACAATTCCATGATTCCATGAATTCTCCAGTGCCAGACAACCCCAAACTCCACATCCCCATCCCTGATGGATCAGCCCAACTTTCCCATTGCTCCGGAGGAAATGATCTCGTTATTAGGGCAGCTCCCAGCATCTTGAAAATGCCAATTCCCATTTCCTTCCCTGTGTTTCTAATCCTGGGATACTCCGAGGATTGATAGCTACGGGATGCAGAGGAAGTTGCTCCCGGTCAAATATCCAATAATTACTGGATAACTTGGCCTCCGCTGGCTCCAGGGTGGGTGGGCTGCCAGGTTCTGCTGGCACAAAATTCCATTTCCAGAGGGAAAAAACTCTCCCCAGGATCTGGATTTATGGTCGGAGTGGGATATTTCCATCCTGGGAAGACAGGGACAGGAAGGATGGAAAAGCTTTTGTTTTCCCACTTCTCTTCCTGCTTTTCCTCCTCTCCCTTGGGACACAAGCAGCCGATATCCATGGATACAGCACCGACATATCCATGGTCAAATCCGGTCCTAATTATCCCAAATCCACCATCTCAACCTGGGAGATGATCCCATTGAACTGGGAAGTTTTGGATGGTACTGTTGATCCCGAATTCCAGGTTTGGGATTGAAGGACCTTAAAGCTCATCCAGTTCCAATCCCAACACTTCCCATTATCCCAAGGTGCTCCAAGCCCCGTCCAACCTGGCCTTAGGCACTTTCAAGGATCCAGAGGGAGCCACAGCTTCTCTGGGAATCTGTGCCAGTTTTCCTCATGGATCAGCCCTTTCCTGCTCACACACTCATGGAGCAGAGGGAATATTCCTCTTTTTCCCCTGCCATGCTTCCTTTGTGATCCAACCACAGAAAATCAGGGAATTCTGGATGCAGCATCCAACTCTGCCAGCAGAAATTCCAAACTCAATCCCTGCAAGTGCCGGATTTTGGATTGCACAAAATCCAATGGAGCCATGGAGAGATCCCTGCAATTACCAGAGGTAGAAGAGCTTTGTACAGCCACCAAAAAAAGGGAAAAATGGGAAAAACTCCTAAAAATGCCTGTGCTGCTCCAATCCCAGCAGCTCCTGCATTCCAGAGGTTTCTTCCTTTGAGCTTTCCAATACAGCCACAGTGACTTCCAAGCAAATTCCAGGTGGGAGTTTTACATGACAAAAGCACTGCTTGGGATTCCGAATTCCTAAGGGCTCCTAATTCCAGCTGGAGCTGTTCCGGGAGCTTGGAGCTGCAGAAGTCCTGGGATGCTGCCACTGTTTAGATTGGAGCCCTGCTGGGAAGTTTCTCCGGGAAAAGACCCATATATGGATTACACAGGGAGAACACAAGGCAAGGAAGGAGCAGGATTTGGGATTCCTCATCCAGTTCCACCCCTTCCATGGGCAGGGTCACCTCCCTCTATCCCAGGTTGCTCCAAGTCCCATCCAACCTCAGAAAAATATGGGAATAAACCCCCCCAGCTCCCTCCAGACGATTCCCAGGATTAACAGCTTCTCCCTCCTCCCAGATCCTGCTAACAAAGCTGCTGAAATTCCAAAGTTTTCTACGTTTCCCCTTGATCCCGGGATCCATAAATAGTCCTGGCATTTCCAGCAGCACATCCTGCCCGTGGAAATTGGATTGCAAAGGAAAATTGGCCGGAGTCCTTGTTGAATTCCCGTTGTTATCCATCTTTCCTGATGTCCTTCCCTCCAAACGCCGTCTGAACTCCAGGCAGAGATGTGAAGTCGTTAGGAAAGATTTCCTGACAAACCTCGGGAACACCGAAGGGTTCCGGGCATTTTTCCCCTTCCATCGGATAAGCCCTGACATCTCCACGCTCTTCCCAAACTTTTCCCTGGAGTCAGTCCCACTCCTTCCCTGCCCAGCAGAGGGAAAGGCCAAGGTTTGTTTGGAGTCACCTTTGATCTGGGATTTATCAGATTTTGGAGGAATTTAAACTTTCTTGGAATTCTTCTTCCTTTAAAAGCTTCCTCCCTTGGAATGGCTTTAAACTGGAAGAGAGGAGGTTTAGATGGATTTGGGAAGGAATTCTTGGCTGGGAGGGTGGGGAGGCCCTGGAAGAGAATTCCCAGAGAATCTCTGGCTGCCCCTGGATCTCTGGAAGTGTCCAAGGATAGAGTTTGGAGCAACCTGGGATAGTGGGAGGTGTCCCTGCCCATGGAATGGGAATGGAGGAGCTTCAAGGTTCATTCCAACCCAACCCATTTCAGGATTTGGGAATTGAACAGGAGTTTTCCCAGGATCTCTGTTAAACCCTCTTTGGTCTCTCCAAGCCCTCAGTGCTGTCCATTTATTCCCAGCCACATTCCCAGATCCCATTTCCACATTCCCCTCTTCTCAAAATCCCTGACCAGGGACAAGAGCTCCCATTCATGAGCCTCTCCCAGCAAAACCAAATCCCTGGATTCAAGCAGAGTTTCCTGCCATGATCATCCCAACATTTCTTTCCATGAATCCCCTTCACATCCGCATTTTCCTGGTATTTCTCTCATTGATTCCCTTGGACAATTCCCCCAGCCACTCCCAGAGGATCCATGGATCCATTTTCATCTTCTCATTAAAAGCCAGGAAGGGTTTTCAGGAGTGCAAAATTCCATTAATTGATATTAAACAGAGGATCCTGGAATGTTCTGGATCTGCTCCCAACCCCCAGGATCAGCTGGAAAGGGAGAGGGTTGATGCAGAGGATCCAAGATGGGATTTGCTCCGTTGTTTCTCACGCCCACGCAGAGATTTTAATTATCTCCATGGAGTAATTAGTAAGGCCACTGTCCCTGTGCCAACCAAATCCATGGATTTCTTACTTTCCTTATCCCAACATCAGCCTTTCCTCCAGGCCACACAGGGAGGATGGAGCATCCAGCCGTAAAAATTCGGGAACAAAGGAAAAACACCAAAATCGCTAAATCTGACCAGGAAATTGAGATTAAAAATAAAAAAGGATGGATTTTTCCACGAAATACATGGATTAAAAAGGCTTTGGGGAGTCCAAATCAACATCTGCGAAGGGCTGGAAGCTGCCCCGGGATGTTTGGAGTCGGTGCTCACACGTGGGATGAGTGACATTGGCTTGAGGACACTGAATGGGATCGAGTGATCCCAATAATTCATTGGGAATCAATGAGTCTGAACAGCGCTGCCACGTTCCCAGGGCACCACACAGGGAGCAGGAATGCTGGGAATATCCCCCCTAATTCCTCTCAATCCTCTTTTTTCCCTCCATTTAGGGTGGAAAAGCTGCCTTTTGCAGAAGCCTGACTGGTTCATTCCCTCTAAATCAGCGGGAGTGGGAAATCGGAATCCAGGCAGTTCATGGAAAAGGTTCTCCAGGATGGGAGGGGATGGAGCCAGGAAGCTTCGCTGGCTCCCCTGACTTTTTAGGAATTTGGATTTCTGACCCTTGGCCAAGGATGTCGGGAGAAGGATGAGGGCAGGGAGCAATTCCCAGATTTATACGGAATTCAGGGAAGTCAAGGGGAAAGGACGAATTCAATCAAAATATTCCTCATTTTCCTTTCTGCATTCCCAGCCTGGCTTTGTGGCATCCTGAGTTTTAATTCCAAATCCCATTAAAAAAAAATAGCTTTAAAACCCCTCCCACACGGAATGCAATTGCTCTGGGAAAAAGAGGGATTAGAGCCGGAGGCACACGGATATGGATTATTCCATCCTTTGGCAAATGGAAAATAAATCATCCCATTGGAGCAAGAGCCACGAGGGTGAGGGAGGGCAGGAGGGGGCAGAAAAATGGGAATGTGGTTCCTACTCATTCCAGAGCATCCTTGGGATGGGATGGATCAGCTTCCCGCAGAATCAAGCGCCACCAGGAAAAAAACGGATTTAAAAAAGGAAAAAAAAAAAAAGGGAACAACCAACAAATTAAATGGAAAAATCCAACAATGGATAATTAGCACATGGAAAAGCAAAGCTGCAATTTAGGTGTCTCCAAAGGGAAATCCCAACAAGTGGCTCCGCGGATTTATTTTCCCTTTTTCCTTTGATCTTGCTGCCTGGGAGGAGAATTCCTACAAAACTGGAGCAACTGAGAGCAGGAAAAACCCTGAGCAGAGACAGTCAGAGTCTCCCCCTCTCCTGACCCCTCTTCCCGCTCCCGGGACTCATTAAACAGGGAAAATCCCACGGGATCCAAAGGTTCTGGCAGTGAACACACAGAGATGTTTTCCAGAGCAAATGTTGGGCCATAAATAATGGATCAGGAACGGGGCTGGAATGAATGGATTTATCCTCTCTGGAGCTCTGGAGATGTGGAGTCAGAGGAGGCTGGTATTTCAGGGGATTCCAAGTAATCCAAGATTTTTTAGGAATAACCTTATTTTTCAGGCTTTTCTTTTTCAGGATTTTGCCAGGGCTCCTTTTCCCAATATCCAATCCATTCCTATGGAATGTGGACGGACCTGCCACCAGCAGCTCTTCCCTTTGAGGTGACATCCAGCCCTGTGTCCATGACTTCCTTTGGAATTATTTCCTTCTTAATGAACCAAAATTCAATCCCAACTCGAAATCCAGACTACTTCAGTGGAGAGGAGAAAGGATGGGAGAGAGGGAAGTGGTTTTCCAGGAAAACCTTGGATCAGGCAGACTTTGAGCCACCCTCATTTTGCCACCGGAGTTTCGCTGAGTAGGAGCTCATGGATCCCATGGATCCCACACCATGTCCCATGTCACAACTGTAACTTGGATTCAAGGACATTCCCAGCTGGAATCTGCTGGAATGAGGTGTTGGGATAAGAGAGGAGACACCTCTTGTTTGCTCCCACTGATTTTCCAGCGTTCCCTGTCATTCCTGCTGCTCCTCATGACCTTCCGTGGAGGACAGGCACGGATACAAGAAGAGCTCCCTAAATTCCATTAACTTCCCAAAATTCCTTTTGCCTTTCAATCCAGGCAGCCTGAATTCCCAAATAATGAAATCTCCTGTCAGGATGATGTGATCCAAAGTGACATTGGAGAAAGAAAGGGGGGAGGAAAAATCAGGATTAAAATGGGAGCGAGGGAGAATTGGGTTGTCCTGGCAACTGGCAATTCCTTCCCAGCATTCCCAGATTATTTCATGGAATGAATATTTTCTAATTAAATTGATAAAAGGTGGAATTTAGCCGAGGGTGACCACTTAAGCTTTGGTTGGAAAAATTTCCTTCTCCTATAATAGGAATAGCACGGAAGGATTTAATCATGGCCTGGATTTGCTGGAAAAGCATTAATTCCATGGTTTTTTAATGGAGCCAAGGAGTTTTATTTTCCCTTTAAACAATCCAAGAGGAAATAGGGAATAAAGCCTGAATCTGCCCCTTGGATTAGGAAGGAGAAGCTGTGAACAGCCTCTCCCATGGAATTATCCAATTCCAGGGTAATTATCCCAGATTTCTACCATGACGCTAAAATCCAAACATCAGCATTTTCGGGATTGACAGGCTGGGAATTCACTCCAAGGAGCCGAGTGGGAACCTGCAGTGCTGCCCAGCTTCAGCTCCAAGGTCAAGGATGCCGGAACATCCTTGGAAAAGCTGCCAGGATTCATAAATCTCCCTCAAATCCGACCTTTCCTCTCCAGGCACCGCCTGGAACCCGGCACAGAATGGACACGGAAAATGGCGGGACCACACTGGCTGGGAGGGGGGTTCTGGGCATAATTTTGGGAAAAGGAAGAGCGAGAAGCACCAGGTTGGGCTGTAAATCCCTAAAAATCCTCCTGCTGTTGGAATAGCGCTGATCCTTCCAGGATCTCAGGGTGGATCAAGCTGGAGCGTCTGGAAAAGCTCTGGAAAAGCTTGGGAGCATCTCTTAAGTGTTTGAACTCCAGGACCTCTGGAGATAAACAGTCTAAATTAAGCATCCAAACATTCCAGGCTCCCTAGCAAAGCATTCAGGAGAAGCCCTTGGAAAACAAGGAATCCACCAGACACGGTCACAGGACGGCAAAACATCGGAAAGTGACTCCGAGTGACCTTTCCTGGGATTGAAACAGAAACAAACTCGACTTTCCTTGGAAAAGCAGCTCCTCGGAGCGTTGCTCATCCAAATAAATCCATTTGGATACTGCATATGCCAAGTGTGCAGACCGGCAAGAGGGAAGAACTCGGGCCGGGAGGCATGAATTTGATGGAATATTTATCATCCAAAAGCAATGGAAAAGCACCGCAGAAAAGGGAAAGGGGGTTTTTAGAGAGGGATGAGCAGTTCTGAGGGAACAACAAAATCCGGGCCATGAATGGGAATAAGGAATGGGAATGGGGAGGGAGGGATGTGGAGGGGAGGGATTTGTCCCTTCTCCTTCTGGCTGGGGCCAGGTTCCATGGAGCTTGGAGAAATCATGGAACGTTTGGGTGGGAAGGGACTTAAATCCCATCCAGTTCCACCCCCAGCCCCTTCCACTATCCCAGGTTTTTCCAAACTCTATCCTTGGACACTTCCAGGGATCCAAGGGCAGCCATGGCTTCTCTGGGAATTCCATTCCAGCCCCTCTCCACCTTCCCAATTTCCCATCCATCCCTTCCCTCTGGCAGTGGGAAGCCATTCCCGGTGTCCCGTCCCTCCATCCCTTATCCCAAATCCCTCTCCAGCTCTCCCAGAGCCCCTCTAGGCCCTGAGATCTCCCTGGAGTTTTCCCTTCTCCAGCTGAACATCCCAAATGTTCAACCAGCACAAAACCCCTGGAAGCTGCAGGAGAACATCCCAGGGCAGCTGGGAACATTCTGGCAACATCCCACTGGATGAGATTTTGGAATGGAGGAGGAATTCCATGCCACTGCCAGGAGGTGCTGGAGGGGGTTGGGAAGACCCCCCTGGAGCACAGCAGGTTGGGAATTCCCAAATCCTGCAGGAGAAAAGATGGGGAAGAATTTTGGCTCTGGATCCTTCTCCGAGGTGGCAAATTCCTGGATCATGGAATACAGCATCCAAAGGAACTGATCCTGTCTGGTGTGGGGCTGAGCTCAGGCTGTTTTCCAGCTCCCAGTCCCTTTCTGGAACGTGGGAAAAGCCTGGAGAGATGGACACTCCGGCCATAAGGTCTTCTCCAAGCTGCTCCTTCCCAGGGGAAACTCCTCTGGAAAAATGGGCATTTTTTAATGGAATGTGGAACAAAGTCCACCCTGTCCCACCAGGAGCCTTTTCCTTCTCTTCCCTAAAACTGATGACTTGAACTGGGAAGATTTCGATTCCCGGGAACAACAGCAGGACACGGAACTCGTTCCACATCTTCCCTTTCCAAAGTGCTTCCAAACCCTCCTGCTTCCAGGCAGGAATTTCAGGAATGGCATTGGATGGGAAAAAGGAAGAAAAAATTCCCCCAAATCCAAAAAATCCCACAAAACTGAACAAAAAATTTGGTTTAGGGAGAAAAATTCCCATATATCTAAAATCCAAGCCCAGGGAATTCCCTGTGTTTAGCTCATGCCCTCTCCCATCACCCCAGCTCCAGGTGCTGATCCTGGAAATTCTCACCTCATCCACAAGGTCTGGAAAGAGGAAAAACCTCTTGGAATTTCTCATTTTCCAGTTTTGGGAAACACTTCCAAATCTTTCCAGGGAGCCCCAGCTCAAAGGGAGCCACCAATAATCCCCTCATGCCTCATTATCCCACCACAGGAGTCCCACTTTTCCCAGGCTTTTCTCCCAAGGTCACAGGGAGGGCGAGGAAGAAGAGACAGGGAACAGAACATGGGAAGTGAGGGCTGGATTTGGAATGAAAAACTTCCCAAAAAAAGGGATCAAGTTGGGAATTTTTGGTCCAAGTATTCCCAAAAAACTCTCTGGAGTAGCAGAAGGGAGCTCCTTTTCCCACTAAAAATTCCTGGGATGATGGAGGAGCTTCTTGTGCCCTTCCAAGGCGGTGGCCCCAGAGCCACCCAGGGATCTGTGACATCTGTTGCCATGGGAACGATATTCCCAGGAAACGCGGCTCGAGTGGAGAGGAAACCCCAGAGATCCATTAGCAACAGGTTCCCATGGCAACGGCTCCAAACTCATTAATAATTCCTCTTTCCCTGCTCCCCATCCCAAAAAAAAAAACCCAAACCAACTTTTCCTGGGCATGGGGAGGGGAAAATCCTTTGGGAATTTCAGAGAGGGAACGCACAGATGGAGCACTTTTATAACAACTGGGATTCCTCTCCAAGCCTGGTCTGGGACACTGGGAAAGCTCTGGGATAAAAGGGATGCTCCAAGACACCAGGAATGCTCTGGGATTAAAGGGATGCTCTGCTCCAGGCCACCAGGAATGCCCCAAGACACCGGGAATGCTCTGCTCCAGGACACCACTCCCAGACAGTTCCTCCCATTCCTGCAGATCAAAGGAATTGTGGAACACCAGGAATGCTCTTCCCATTCACTCCCCTCCCCAGAACTGAAAATCCATGAATTTTCCTGCTCACTCCTTTTCCTGGAGTTCTGCAAACCCCAGACAAAGCTGGGAAGGCACACAGGGAATGTTGTCCCAGGATACCAACCCCATGTGCTTCACCTTCCAGAGCCTTGGAATGGGATCTGGGAAAGTGGGATCCCGCTCACCACATCCCCAAATATTCCCCTTTTAGCCACCAAAAAGCGGGAAGGAGCCCAGATCCAACCCCTGCCGCATTCCCAGGTTTTATTTAAGGCTGGAGCTCTCCAAACTCGGAGCTCCAAAGCTTTTCCCAATGTTTGGAATCCCAAATTTCATAATCCAACCCCGGCTGGGGAATTCCAAACTGTTTGTTTTCCCCTCCCACAAGGAATTCCCATAAAACTGCTGAAAAATTCCATTTAAAAATAATTTTCACGGAGCTGCGCCGGGGATCACCGTAAATCGGGGGAAAACGACCTCGGGAATTGTTTCAGAGCCTAAAAATAATTCCAAGCAGGAATTTTCTCTTCACGCTTGAACTAAGGAATTCCCAAGGACATATTGAGATTTTTCCGTTATTAAGGCAAAAGGAAACCTCAAAAAATGGGAATTTCCCCAATTTCCTTCCTTTGGGGCAGCCAAGGGTTTTAGGGATGGGCATGCACAGGGAACAGATTGCACATCCTAAATTTTATCCCAATATTCCCAATATTCCAGCAAAGGAATGCAACGGGCTCCAAGGTTTATCCACCTATTTTCCTTGGAAAAATCAACACACAGAGGGAAAGAACATAAATCCAACGGAAAATCAAGTAACAACTTTCCCTGGATTCAGCCACTCCTGGGATCTCGGATCCAAAAGGTCAAGAAAAGAAATGGAATGGAATTAAAATTAACAACTTTACGAAAGCAGCACGGGATTCCTGTTGGAATGGAACTTGCTGGAATAGAATCCTGCTGGTCAATGGAATTTTCCCAAGTGACGGCACCAGAGACATCCTACCCAGAACAGAGAGTCCCAATCCTGCTCCAATCCCACCGGGAATATCAGTGCCCATGGAATAGGGAATCCATGGAATAACACAACAGCCAGGGGGTTTTTCCAGCCAGAAAAGGTTGGGAGAAGTTTTCCAGCCTAAACACTGGCAGGAAAAACAGAAGGAAGGTGGACAATGCCCAGATTCCAAGCATTGACCCCAAAAATCATTGCTAGGAAACTGGGATACCTGGATCAGATCCGAAGGATTTGAGTCTAGAGGTGAATGTTCCATGATCCATATTCCAAAGGCTGGGAGGAGCTGCTGGCTCCAGCCTGGGCTGGTTTGTGACCTGGGATAAAGCAATTCCAGCCATTCCAAAGGGAAATTCCAGCCCCGCCCCTTGGGCAGGGAATTCCCTCATTCCTGCCATTATCCCAAACTTCTCCAGCTCTCTGCAAACAGCACCCAGAAACTCATGGATCAGTCAGGCTGGAATCACATGGACCAGGATGTAAATCCAAGCACCGAGGGCCATCGCAGACAATTCCACATTTATCCAGGGTTCTTCCAACCTGCTGAGATCCCATTCCCGGGAGTATTTATGGACTGGTGACAACAACTTCCATGGAAAGACCAAGTTTTTCCCAACATCCAGACTAAAGGAGCTCGGGACAGGCTCCCAATGAAAATCCGGAGCACTGAGAAAGCTCTTGGCTTCCCAACCCTCTGGAAAGGGCAGCACATCCCAGCATTCCAGAGAAAACAACCCCGCGGGATGTGCCAGCCAGATTGAGCTCATCCCTCTTGGCAGCCCCGGCCTGGAGCCTTGTTAGGGATGCTGGTCCAGGCATTCCCAGGCAGACAGAATCCCGGGATGTCTAGAGCAGCAGGAATTGTGGCTGCTTGGCACTGGATCGCTCCAGGAGCCATCGGAAGGTGCAGAAAACCTGGATAACATCCAGCAGGAGCCGGGATCGGGACACGCCGCAGGGCCAAGTGCATTCCCTGATGTCTCCCTGTTCCCGAGCCTCCCTCATTCCTTAGATCCCTGTTCCTGAGTCTCTCTGTTCCAAACTCCCTGGTTCCTGGCTCTCCCCCGTTCCTGAGTCTCCCTATTTCCCAAGTCTCCCTATTCCCAGCTCATGCATTCCCATGTCTTTCGAATTCCTGAGTCTCTCTGTTCCCAAGTCTCCCTCATTCCCAAGGTCAGGATTTGGGATTGCCCAGCAGATCGGGATTAAGCAGCCCCATCCCACCTGAGCTCAGCTCCAAAGAGCTGGCAGCCTTTGGAATGCGCCCTTTCCAAGCCTAATCCCAAAGAATTCCCATTTGTGGCAGCAAATCCCAGATTTTGCTTTGCCTCCCATCCTTCCCTCACTGTCATTCGCAAGAAAAGGTGTCAGTTCCTCCTTCTCTCCGGATTCTCAGAGACAGGAGCAGAATTCCATGCAGACACTGCTGTTCTCATCCCAAATCTCCCAGGAATTCCTGGGACAGCAGGAAAATCCAAACAAACAGGCAGAGAGGATCAAAGAGTTTGGGAACAACGAGCTCCGCACGAATCCCATGGGATGCTCTTCCCAAAACATCCCTGTTTGTCACATCCATCCGACATCCCTAAAGTGAAGCTCCATCCCTTGGGAATGCGACTGACATCCTGAAAATCCACACTGCAACTGCTGCTTCCAGCAAGATCTCCCAGGATTTTTGATATCCGGGCAAATCCTCCCTACCAGGGTGGAGGGAAGGGATTGGGAACGGTGACCCAGCTGGAATTCCCACCTGGAATAGCTGCACACACACAAAGCCATCCCATTCCTCTGGAATTCCAGGGAAAAAAGGCCAAATACTGGGAGCATTGTGAGCACACACAATTCCCATCTGTCTGTGGAAAGAGGGAAAATGAGATCCTGGAGCTGAGCGTTTCATCCGCTGCCAAATCCCTGTGCCTGCTGCAGTGCCCGGACCGGAATTTTATCCGGGAAAAAAAGAGAGAAAATTGTCTTTTCCAGCTGCGTTTTGTCAAAGTTTCCTGGGCAGCTCCGGAGCGACTGCTCCTGGATTTCCAGGGAGGTTGGGAAGAGCCCTGGACATGGAGCTGAGCAGCCTCGAATTCCCTTCCCTTGCTGCTTCAGGAAGAGGATTGGGAATTCTCCTGGAATTCACTCCGAGGTGGGATCGTAGAGTAACCCTGGAGTAACTTCCCTCATATCCCAGTGAAATATTCCCTCCAAAGGGTCTTTTCCTTCAAATCCCAAGGATTAAGGGATTGGCCCCAAGCAGCAGCTGCTGCCTTAAGAATTAAGGGCAAAATCCGAGCTTCCAACATCTGTGTAAATATCCAGAACATATTCCCTGCGTGAGGAATTCCAGCCTTGGAATTCCTGGCCAGGCACTCCAGGGGACGGAATTCGGAGGGACAAAAGGAAAACTCATCTGGGAGGCTTTGGATGGGCATCCTTGGGATTGCTCCCAAATTTACAGCAGCCCAAGGAGATCCCAGACCAGGGAAATCCAGAGAAAATGCTGAGTTGGAATTGGGAAACAAATCCCAAATCCATGCAAACACAGGGAGAAAATCCCGATTCCCAGTTCATTGACCGCAAACAGGAGCAATCCCAGTTGTTACAATGGAATTATTCCAAATATGGTGCTTGGAGCTGGGAAAAGTCAGGATCTGGCTCCCAAGGGATCAGCCCAAGCCCCCAAACACAAAGCCAAGGGAAAGCTGATCTTAGATCTAATAAGAATCAATCTAATCCTGTTTTTTCCATTAAAGAATTTCCTAAAAACCAGCAACACATCCCAGAGAAAATATCCAGAGAAAATTTGGGATCCCACTGCCCAAACTCCATCCCTAGGGACGAACTGGAGCCTCAGAGCCGCTGCACTTCCCAGCACAGCTCAACTCCTGGGATCCACTGCTCCACACATCCCAGGAATTTGCCATCCTGACACGATGGAAAACACACCCGGACTCAGGGTCACGGCCTCTTCTCACTTCCAGAGGGAGTCCTGGGACTCCCAGGATGGAGCCAGGAATCCCTTCATTCCCTCCTACCAGCTTTTTCCCCAGTCTGCTCCATGTTTTCCCAGCAATGTTTCTCCCGGGAGGTGCCAAACGAGGATTGGGATGAAGATTCCCACTGCGTTTGGCAGGAGAGGGGTGGGATAAGCGCGGATTAAAGCTGAGCTTTGCCGCTAAAGCGCCTCCAATCTCATCTGGGAGCAATCAGCTGAGGGTGCTCCAAGTGATGGAGCTCAGCCACGCTCACTTCCAGCCACAAAATTCCCAAATCCCAAATTCCATGAGGCAGAGCACAGGAGGGAATGAGGAGAATTCTTGGGAAGCAATTCCCGCCAGTGCCGGGCCAACAGCTCAGCCCAGCAGGAGGAAGAAGAGGAAAGAGCCGAGTTCAAAGCACAGGACCTGCTCCAGTTGGCCCCAAATCTGGTTTTTCCAGCATCCAAGCTCTCGGGAATGCTGGAATGAGTGCCCAGGATGGTACTGGGGGTGTTAGGCCTGGCTTAACCAGCGAGGAACGCTTTAGGAAGAGGAATTTAACAAATAAAGCCTGGCTTTGCTGCGAGCAGAGACTTCGCCCAGCAAGAGCAGAGCCCAGAAATCAGCTGGGATCAGAGAGCTCCGTTTTCTGGAGAAAATAAATTGGGAAAGGGATTTTTCTGCCTAAAGCCCCCAAATTCCAACCCTTAATGAATCCTGGAGTGTTTTTACGAATCATTAAAGAACCAAAGTTGATCCGGCCTTACCAAAGCCAGGCTTGGAAGCAGATACCCAGTGCTGCGCCTCCCATCCCAGTGACAGCCCATTTTCCCAGTTTTCCAGAGAGAAAACCCCTCAGAGCTGTCCTGGGATGGATCCAAAGATTCCCTCCACACCAAAACAGCTCCGGGGTCACATCCACGACCCAAAAATCTGGGAGCTGCTTCCAACCCCTCCCGAGGCACAGGGACATCCAGGGATTCACCATCTCCTTGAAAAAGCAGCAGCAATCCCAAATATTAAAGGAAACCCCACCGGACACTCCAGGTTTCCATGGATCCACTCGGGAAAAGGCAGGGAATGACCCCGAGGGGTGGCAAACCCCAAATCCTGCTGCGCCACCCGACGGGAACAAAACACCACCCACGGCCCTCCAGAAATAAACCCATGTAGGAGATCTGGGCCCGGAGGAAAACAAGGAAGTTTGCTTCCAATATTATGTGGCATTGGGAAAAAAACAAAGGGAAATTCAAAGCACAGCAGGGAAACAGAGGGAAAATCCACCTGGATTTGAGGGAAAATCCAATTTTGGTCATGGCTTGTATCCCAAAAAATGATGTTCAGGCTGTTTGCTCACTGGGATCTGTGATTTTGGGGTGGGAATTGGGATTGGAGGTGACCCCAGAGCTTGGGAAGAGATTCCTGTGCTCAGCAAATCCAGGGAATGACACTGCACAGCCTGGAGAAGTGACCCAGAGTCTCTTCTTTGGATTCATTTAATTAACACCCTCCTAATTAGTGCTCTCACCTCCCAAAATCAACCCCTGCCAGAGCTTTTCCTTGAGAATTCCCAAGCTGAATATTTATTAATCCAAACCTCTGGAAGCAGAGGGAGAGCAGGATCCTTCCCAGGTTGTTCTCAGCATTCCTGAGGGTTATTAAAAACCCCGGAGCGTCGCTCCTCCATCTGCCCACTCCCCGTTTTCCTGCTGATGCCTCTGGCTGGGAATGCTCCCCGGGAACGCTCCCGGCTCCGTAAGCTGATCCCGCCCCACCTGTCCCCTCCAGAACCCGGCTCCAGCTTTTTTTAGCCATTCCTAAGCCTCCCAGTGACCCCTTCCCAGATCAGCTCCACACAAACCACGTTTTTTGGGAAGATTCCCACCTGCTCTGGGCCACGGGGCTGGGATAGCTCCGATTCCCAGAAATATCTGGAGTGGCTGGGCAGCTCTCAGAAGATCTGGGTTGGAAAGGGAGCTCCCCACGGGATGTATGGGATGGAAGCAGTTGGAATTTTGGGTGCCGATGTGCGGAATGCCACATCCGAAGGCATCTCCATTCCCGGAGAATCCCATGGGATCGGCCACAAGGAGCTGCTGGAAATTGGACCCTGGAGCTGGAATTCCCACACTGGGAAACACAAGGAGAGGTGGGATATGGGAATTGGAGGGCGTGAAGCGAGACCTTTCCCTCTTCCCACAAAATAAATCCCAGTGGGAGCAAGGAAAACTTCCCAAAAAAGCCCCATCCAAGGAGGGCACCTCGGGAAGCTCCTCGGATTTAGGACCCCTCCCAGTCCTATCCTTCCCTTCCATAAATCCTAAGGCAATCCCAACCCTCATTTTCCTGCTTTATGGATTTGTGTTTCCATGGGAAGGGCAGGAAGAGTCTCCAAATCCACACAGTCAGGAACCCCCTCTGTGGGATCTCTTCCCTCTGGGAAAAACTCCTGGGAATTTCAGCCCTCCCTGCACTGATCCACCCGTGCTCCTCCTCAAATCCCCTCATCCAGCTGCTTCCTGAGTGTCCCACTCCACGGGATTTTTCCCAAGATCCTGGTTTCCAGCTGCCTCTGGTCCAACACACCCCCAGCACCTGAGCGAGGCACAGATCCTCCAAAAATTCCAACCAGCTCTTCCCAAAAAATTTCATGGAAGGATTAGATTGTGGAGACTGGGAAAAATGGGAATAAATCCCAGCACGGAGCTCATCCCTCCTGCTGCAATCCAAGCACACCAGCACTGAAATCCAGGGAATTCTATGGAATTCCTGCTTCGATGTTAACAATCCATCCCCATTTCCAGCTGGTGTTTTGTTGGATGGGGAAGTTTGGGAAAGGAATGTGCTCTGCTGGGAATTCCCAAAGGGAAAATCCAAGCCCAGCTCCGGCAGCAGGAGCACACCTGAACCCTCTCCCAACAAACCTGCCTTGGAATTCTCCTCCTGCCAGAGGCACCAATTTCGGGAATGCCAAACCCAGAGACTCTCCCAAATCCAAAGGAAACGACTTTTCCCTCCTACAGGCTCCCAAAGTTTTCCTGGATTGGGGAATAAATCCATCCTGACTCACTCGCAGCTGTGACTGAACACGGTGCCCTCCCCAAGACCTTCCAAGGCCAGCTCCATCCCGTTTTTCTTATGGAATTATCATTCCATGGAATATTTAAGCATCAGCTCCTCATTTACTCCTCCTTCCCACCCTCACCCGTCCGAGTTCCCCCCTCGGGGCTGCAAATCCCAACGGCAAAATTCCGTATTTTGTGCAAACCTCCCTTGAACAAAAGGAAACCCAGATCCCTAAAAACTGTGGGGTTTTCCCTCCGATTGTTCCTCCATCTCCCAGCCCGAGGCAGCATTCCCCAGAGGATTGTGCAATTCCCGGTGTAGGTGCTGGGGAGAACAGGGAATTTCTATGGGGAACTGAGGCAGATCCATAATCACCCTATTAAAAAATAATGGGATTAATAGCGGGAGAGAGGGATTGGGGGCAGGGAAAAGCAGGAATTCTCCACACAATGCCTAAAAGCTCACTTCCCAAAGATTCTCGCTGCACACCGACAACTCCCGCTCGCACCCAGCATTCCGGGGAAAATTCCATCTCCTGGATGTCACGACCGAGAGGAAAACGCCGCTGGATTATGATTTAACATTCGTAAAGCGAGTAAAGGACACCGGGAACGGGGTGGATTTAGAGGATTCACTGTTCCCGTCCTTCCCTGCAACTTGCAGGAGAACAAAAGCGGAGAGGACTTTTCGGGAATGCAGGCATGTGCCTTTCCCAAAGCAACTCCAGCTCCCATTTTTCCACGTCGGGAAAGCTCCCGTGCACTGCCGGTTCTTACATAAACACGGAGAGGGGCTGAACCCCCCCGGCACCCTATAAACACCAGGTCGCCTTTGGAATTCCGCTGATTCCCAGCCCGAAGTGGAGTTTAGGGATTTTTCCCGCAGGGAATACTGGGGGGCAGCGGCTCCGCACCCCCCGAGCGGCTCCGTGCTGCCCGTCCCGGCCACTCACGCGGTGCCGCTGCGGGACCTTGGCGCGTCCCTAACAGGGGGACACGGTCCCTGAATGTCCCTAAAAGGGGGGACACGAGGGTCACGCTCCCTGCCTGTCCCGCTGCCACAAATCCCCCTCGTCCCCCTCTCCAGGCTGGGATTGGGGACACGCCGAGGACACGCCGGGCACCGCGGGGGCTCCGAGCGCTGCCGGAACCCGGGGACGCGCAGCTCTGCCGGGATGCTCCGGCCACGGGGAGGGTCCCGGGGATTATCCCGGTGTCCCGAAGGGTATCCCGGCGTTCTCGAGGGAAAGGATATGGATTACAGACCAGCCTGAGGCACCAGCTGCGCGGGCGGGTGGTTTGCTTGAGGCAGAAGAAGGCGGTGGGTGCCAGCGCCGGGTACGGCACCTGCTCCTCCTCCTCGGAGCCCAGCTCGGCGGGCGGATCGCGGCCGGGGGAGCCGCTGCTCGAGCCGGAGCCGCTGCCGGAGCCGGTACCGGCATCCTCGGGCGGCTGCTCGGGGCGGCGCGGCGCCGTGATGGGCACCCGCACCTCGGCCGGGCGCGGCTCGCGGCTGTCGCCGGCGCTCATGGTCGCGGCCAGCAGCACCTGCAGGCGAGGGCAGCGGGTCAGGGCCGTCCCTTCCCCGCTGCCGGGGATGCTCCGCCGGGTCCCGGCGCTCCAGCCACAACAAAGGCGGGCGGGGGGGAGGTCGAGCCTCCGCCCGGGCGCGGCCGCTCCCGCCCCCCGGCGAGCTGAGGGTGCCCCGCACCCTTCGGGGACCCTCTGGCAGAGCCCCCGGCGGACCTTTCCGGGGTTTTATTTCGGGGGATGACGGATTATCGGGGGTGTCCTACCTTAGCGGGGCGGAGCGCGGTGTCCCCAGGGGCATAGCCGTGCCTTGCGGCTCACATGGGACCGGCGACAATCGCGGCTCCCGGGGGTGG
>VZRV01003333.1:550889-583796 GCA_013398115.1 Falcunculus frontatus | reverse complement strand
GGGGGCGGCGAGGTGGGGACCACCCCCAAAGCAGCCCCGGGAGGGCGGGGAGGACTCGGAGCGGGAGGAGGGGGTTTGGCCCCGCTCCATCCTGCGAGGGGTGCGCGGCCCCGGGCGCCCTAAAAAGGGGGGAGGACACCCCTAAAAAGGGGGAGATGCGTCCCTAAAAAGGGAGATGGATCCCAAAAAGGCAGATGCACCCCCAAAAATGGGGATCCCCCCTCCTGGCGCTCCCGCAGCCCCCCGCATTCATTGGTTTGAATAAAGAACTGTCTGAGCCCAGGTTGGAGGTAGGAGCGGTTTAACAACTAAGCTCGGCTCTAAGCTCGGCTCTAAACTCGACTCTAAGGTCGGCTCTAAGCTCGCTGAGCAGCTCAGCTGCTGCAGGGCTTAACTCCCAGCGATCCCAGTAAACTCCCAGGGATCCCAAGAAACAGCTCAGGGAAAGTCCTCCCAGGCACCAGCCCTTGAAACTCCGCTCGGGAAGTTTTATTCCTTGGAGTTCCTTGGAATTCCGTGGATTATCTCAGGATCCAGCGCAAGTTGGGGGGAGCGGGGATGGGAATTGAAATCCGGGAGAGGATGCATTCCCCTCCCCTGGAATGTTTTAAGCAGTGCGAGCTCATTATCCAGCAGCAAATTCCATTTGCAAATGCAGCTCCCGATGTTCTTCCCGGTTAATAACTGGGAATTGATTGGAAAAGAGAGGTCAGGCGGCTCTCAGAGAGCACAAAGCCGAGCCTAATGGGGCTCCCCAAGAGCTGCGCTTCCATCGGCAATTCCAAGGGCGGTTTTATGGGAATTTTGCAGATTGGGATGAACGGGGCGTGGTGACTTCAGTGTGGGACAAAAAGGGAAAAGCCCAAAAAAGCAGGAGAGAGCAGAATGGGAAAGAGCTCAAAGATCCAATCCAAGCATTCCCAAAAATTCACCAGGACGATCCAACCTGTCCGCAGCAGCTCCCTTTGGGAATGCCACTGGGATAGGAGGGATGTGGGATAAAGGGAAGGGAAGGTTTGAGAAGGGAAGGGAACTGTGCAAAGCAGGGATTGCACCAGAGATTCCCCACTTTTCTCCCAGCTAATTAGGACAAATCCTAAATTACAGAGGGAAGACATGGCTGGGAATTGGTGGAGCTCTTCTGGAGTCTCCCACTCGGGAATTCTCCAGCTCAGGAAAATGACCTTTGGAGGGAGAACGGGAGCTTGAGTCAAATGGGAATTGGGGAAGGAGGGGCCAAGCGACGCCTCCTGATCCCATACCAAAGGCAGGAAATAAAATTCCCGACTTTCTAGTGGGGGGTCAGGAGAGCGGGATGCTCCCGGGAGCGTTGAATCCATCCTCAAATCCATCCTCAAACTCATCCTCAAATCCATCCTCCAATCCATCCTCAGAGCTGCTGTGGTCATGGAAAGAGCCCCCACTTTCCTGGCACAGGGATTTACTCCCTCCCGTAATTCCCGAGGATCCCACAAGGAGCTGGGAAGAGCCAGGCAGATCCTGCTCTGTTCATTCCAGAGTTCATTCCATTGGGCTGGAATTAATTAATTTTTCCCACCCAGACACTTTCCACAATCCCAGGTCGCTCCAAGCCTCATCCTTGAACACTTCCAGGGATTTGGCTGGAGGAAGGATCCTCCTCATCATTTTGGAATTCTCTTTTCCAGAGTCAGGAATCCAAAAGCTTGGGAAACGTGGCCGAGATCCCCGCGATTCCCTTCCCTTCCCCACAGATTTTGCCACATGCCTCATCCCAGCCCTTCATCCCACATCTCTCCTATCTCGGCAGCATTCCCACAGGGAGCCCCTGCAGACAGGTTGGATCATCCTGATGAATTTTTGGGAATGCTTGGATTTGATCCTTGAGGTCTTTTCCATCCCAACCAGAGAAGCTGTGGCTGCTCCATCCCGGGAATGTCACAGCTGGATGGGGCTGGGAGCAGCCTGGGATAATGAGAAGTGTTGGAACCGGATGATTTTTAAGTCCCTTCCCACCCAAACCATTCATGATTCCATAATTCCAAACAATTCCGTGTTTCTCTCCACATTCCAACAGCAGCAGGAATTTCTTCCCAGGATTTAGTGAGAATTCCCCCTCCATGAAGCCCCCTCTTAGATCTTATGGAGGAATTTTCCGTGGAGAAATCTACCAAGAATTCCAAGGATTACAAAGACTTGAAGTCCTCCCTAAATCCTGAGGAAAACAGGGATGATCCCTCAATCCATCCAAAGCTTTTGACATTGAGTCCATCCTTGTGTTGTATCCTCTAGGAAAACCTCAATCTTTGGGAAGCAGCATTCCCTAAAAACCTTTGGCACCATTCCAGCAGGATCAGGATGTCCATTCCCAAATCCTGCCCTCGCTTTGCCATCTCCCTTCTCCAGCTGAACATTCCCAAATCCATCATCCAAGGAAAGTTTCAACCCCATGGATTTTGGGTGGGCTCAAAAATTCCATAGTGGCTTTTCCTGGGATTCTCCGCTTGGATTTCTTTATTCCCATCCCTTGTTCAGACTTGGGAAATATCCACATTCTTCCCAATAACTGGAAAATATTCCCCAAATCCTTGAGGAGGGAAAGAATTCTATTGCTCAGCTCCGCATTCCCACGTTTTAGGGTTTAAGCCATGCTGGAAAGAGATGATTTCCATTAAAAATCTTGGATAAAAATAATTCCTATGGGAATTCCGTGCTGAGCAACAGCCCCTGGAAGGCAGGAGAGGAGCTCCAGGTTGGCAGCAACATTCCCTGTGTTCCTGACAGTTTTGTGGGATCACGGGATAGTTTGGGTTGGGAGGCACATTTAGAGGTTTTTAGTCCAATCCCAATTTCCCAATTTATTGGAAGACTGGGATGAGCGGGAAAGGGAAGTGGGAGACAGAATTCCTGACAGCTTTTGAAATATCTTGGATACTTCTGTGGTAAAAATCAGCAATTCCATGATTTTCATGGAGCTGGGATTTCCTATCCTTGAATCCCAGTGATTGATTTATTCTGGGAAAACCAAAGGAATTCCTCTTTTCCAGGGATCGGTTGTTTATTAACTCGGCAAGAGCAGACATCCTTGCCTTTCTCCAAGACTTTTAACGGAGACCCCATCCCACAAATGGTGCCTAAATCTGATTCCTTGCTGGAAAACTGATTCCCTTTCCATTGGAAAACCCCACAAAATCATGGATCAATAAATCCCAATGGAACCCAGGAGGTTTTAAAATTCAATGGAATTCAGTGGAATTAAAATTCAATGGAATTTTTTCCCTTCAAGGACTTCCCTGGAGGTCAGGCCCTTCCAGAGGGAAAAGGATTCCCATGGATTCCATCGCTGGGAAGGAATTTTTGCAGAGCAGAGGGGTTGGAATTCAAGACGGCCTGGATTTGTTGATTTGCTGCCCCTTGGTGGAACCAAATCCCAAATCTGAGGGGACAAAATCCTTGGAATTGCTGCTAATTCCTTAAATTGATTCTCCAGAATGCTGGAGGAGAGCTGGATGTGCTCAGGGGTTGATCCAGCCAGGGATCCATCCAGGAAAAGTCGGGATGAATAAATCAGGGATGTTTTTAGGAGGAATAATTGAATTTGGGATCTGTGGAGTCTCTGGATCCCTTTCCATCCTGGAAATTGTTTGGCTTTTCCCTTCCAGCCTCCAAGGCAAATCCAAGATCAGGGAGTGGATCCAGAGAGGGAATATCCCTGGAAAGTTTGGGATGGAGCAGGAAGGACAAAGCTCATTCCAAAGGGGCCGGGAAACAACAGCCAGGATTTGCTCCCACTCTGGGAGTCACATCCGGCTCTTCCCGCAGTTTTTTATGGATCACTCATGGCTCCTTTAATGCTCCGCTGGTTTTATCGGGATTTACGGCATTCCCAGGCCACCCTGCGAGGGAGCAGCTGGGATTTATGGTCCTGAATCACATCCCAAACTCCTGGAAGTTCTGAGGGATCCCAATCCCTATCCCTGGGTGATCCCAAGTTCCCATGGGATGAAGCCCCAGCCCCACCCACCACGGGGATCCAGCCTGGGCATTCCGAGCCCACATTCCATAGGGGATGCACAGCCAGCCCACTCCCCCTTCTCCCATTCCCATTATCCTTTCCCTTCCCATTCCCACAGATTTTGGGGTGGGATATCCCAGTCCCTGCCACAGAGATCCCACATTCCTGAAAAAGCTGCCGGCCCGGCGAGGCAGAGACTGGGAAAACGGGATCATCCTCAGGGACACGACAACGTTTCATTCCCAGATTTTTCCAGAGGGTCACACGGGAAGTTTGTGGCAAAACCAGGAGCAGATCCAGACTCCTCCAAGCCCTCATCCCAAAGTGAATGTCTCCCCTCTGGAATATCCTGGAAGAAGTGCTGGTGGAATTCGAGGGATCTCCAGCTCCAAGAAACTGAGGAAAAGGAACCCCTGGAATTCTGCAAATCCATGGAGGACACCTGGAAGTTGGGAGAGCATCATTCCTACTCTTTCTGGGAATGATGGATGGATCCCAAAATAATCCTTCAATCCCTTTGGACAGGGATCAGAGGCAGGGATAGATGGGACTTTGGGATTTAGGGAAGGAATTCTTCCCTGGGAGGATGGGGAGAGGCTGGAATGTCTGGAAGTGTCCAAGGATAGAGTTCAGAGCAGCCTGGGATTGTGGAATGTATCGGGGCTGGAACCGGATGAATTTAAGATCCCTTCCCACCAAATCATCCCGGAATTCTGGAATTCCCTGACTCTCAGCCTGTAGCATGGAGGAAAACAGGCAAACAAATTATTTCCCAGGAATTCCTTGCTCAGCCCTCATTATCCCGGCTCCAAGGAGCTCCCTGCTCCCAGTGATGTCTCCAGGCTTTGCCAGGAGGGAATATCCCAGAGAAAATCAGGAAAACCAGGCTGGAGTTCTTTGGGAATGCCAGACTGCAGCAGACTGCAGCTTGCTGAGCTTTTCCAATGGAATTCGACATTTGGGAGCCCCCAGGAACTGGAAGGAGCCAGGGAAATTTCTATTCTCCAAGGGTGGAGAGCATTAAATTCCATGGGATGGGATGGGATGGGATGGGATGGGATGGGAGCTGCCTGGAAAAGAGGGAAGAGCTGAAGAAAGAGTGTTCACTTCCAAGGAAAAAAACTCCTTGGGATGAGTTCCCAGAGGGCTGAAGGGATTTGAGCTGCTGGAGGGGTAAACATCCAAATTTGGGATTCCAGAGGGAATCCCACATCCTAAATCCTGGAAAAGGCACCCAGATCCTGGGAGAGGGATCCCAGATCCTCCTGTTTGACTCCACGCTCATTCCCGGGATAGGGATCTGGGAATGCTCCAGGAAGGTTTTCTCTGGGTCCATCCTTCCCCTGCTTTGGGCTGAGCATCCCAAATATTCCCGGCTGGCCATGGAAAATTGGGATTTTCGAGGTCTCCAAGGGAGCCAAAAATCAGCTCCAAATCCCAAAACCTGAGCGGGACAGAAGGAAATCCAACCAAATCCAAGCCTGGCTGTGGGCAGGGAATAAATCTGTTTTTCCATGGAGAACATGGATCCCATTCCCGATCCTCTCCAACCTTGGGAATGTTGCTTCCTGCCTCCATCTGTCCTCTTGGAAAAGGGGTTCGGGAAGCGCTGGAAGTGGGAGCTCATGGATTCCATCTCCATCCATTGTGTGCCCTCTGCTGGCAGCCTCTTTTCCAGGGAAAACCGGGAAAATCCTGCCGGGAAGGGGATTTGGGGCTGCACTTCCAATATGGGAAAATCCTTGGATATGATCTAAGCCCTCATCCTCATGGGAATTCCCTTCTGCTCCTTGCCCAGGAGCAGGGAATGGGATCATGGATTTCCTCTGGAGCAGGTTGGATCCTGCAGAAGCTCCTGAATCCCAGGCATCCAAATGCTTGGAATACTCTGCTTCCAAGAACCCTCGGGATCACCCTATCCCTGAAAAAAATGAGGGAGAAGTGGGGATTTAAGGGATTTATCCCATCATTCCCAGCGGATATCCAAGTTCAGCGGGAGAGCCGTGACAGGAATGGTTCTAATTCCCAGTTTTCTGGAGAACCCAAGGCCAGTTTGGACAGGATTTGGAGCAGCCTGGGATAGTGGAAGGTGTTGGAATGGGATCAGCTTTATCCCTTTCCCAGCCGAACCATTCCAGGGATTTAATGAAATGTGGGAAAACCAGAAGAGGGAAATCTGAAAGCAACTTGGAACGCAGTGCTGGCATTTTCTAGGAAATCCATTTTTAAGGGAATTTGGGATATTGGGAATACCCGGCATCAAGACACTGGCACTTCCTAAATATTCCCGAGAAGGTTCCTTCCCTCATCCAAACTTTCCATTCGTGCGATCCCAAAATTCAGGTCGGCACCTCCAATTCCCAGAATTCCACTCGCAAGCCAAGCTGTGATTGTTTTTTGGGAAGCACAGCACTTTTCTGATCGGAATTTGCAGCCTGGAATGGGGTCAGGGAACCTTTGGGCCGGGTTAAAACCTTGGAAAAATCAGAGTTTATTCCCAATAATCCTCGGGGATGAGTTCAGGGATGAGTTCACCTCACTGGGCCAGCAGATAATTGGATTTATCCAATTCCTTTCCCTCCTCTCCTAGATCATCCTTCGGAATAAGAAGGAAATCTCTGGGAGGAAAGAAGCCGGAAAAAAGGGAAATCACCTTTCCCACAGATAAATGGGATGAGCTCCTTATCCGGCTCCCGGAAAACCGGGAGCAGGAGGGGTCAAACGAACCCAAATCATTCGGTGATCCCAAAAAATGAGGTTGAGAGCCCCAGAAGCTCCGTTCATGCCCAAACCATCCCGGGTTCTTTTTCAGGATAGAAAGGAGGAGACAGAGCCCCGAGGGCCGCTGGAATTCCTGGTGCTGCTGGAAATGGCGCCGAGGCTTCTCCTCATCCCTTTTTCCTGGGATTTCAGGCTCCTTCCAGCCCCCACCATGGTCTCAGGGAGATACGGAGAGAAAATTCCGGAATATTCCAAAATATTTTGGAATATTCAAAAATATTCTGAAATATTCCAAAATATTCTGAAATATTCCTAAATATTGAGGAAAAAATGTTTACTAATTCCTCCTATTCCCTGATTTACTCTCTGGTCCTGCCCAATCCGCTCTGGAATTGTCCGGATTTCCCAGATTTTATTCCCCCGGCAGCTTCCAAACACTCCAATTGTTTTCCGCAGGGTGGGATAAAAGCAGGGAAAGCTGCATTTTTAGGGAATCCTCATTTTTCCAGTGCCTTTCCCCTCCCATTTTTCCTGCATTTCCATGGTTTATACCCCGGAAATCCTGGGGATTTGGGGATTTCCCATCCCTGAGCAGCAGAGGGGACAGTGGGGCTGGATAAATCCAGATGGTAATCTCCAACATACCTGGGACAGGAATTCTGCTCCATCTTTATCCCTCTTCCCTCCCCATTTCCTTCTTTAACTCTCCCTAAAAACTATTCTATTTGGGATTTTTTTCCCTTGAAGTCCCCAAAATCTTTTGGCTTCCCAGTTTCTTTTCCACCTGATCCCGATCCCATTCCCAGAGAGGGGAATTTTGGGAAGAGGAGGAGATTTTTCCTCCTCAAAATCCAACTTCACCTCAGGCCAGCAACAACTCCCAAACATTCCCAGAGTTTTCCTGCCTCACAAATCCCATAAAAAACCCTCCCAGCCCCTCTGGAGCAGCTTTTGTGGGATCAGCATCCCAGGATTTGAGATGGCCGGGGATATTCCAGAGAATTCCCATCCCTGGAAGCGCCCAAGGCCAGGCTGGATGGGGCTTGGAGAATTCTGGGACGGGGAAAAGTGTCCCTGCCTATGGAATTGGATGAGCTCTTAAATTCTTTCCATCCCAAACCATCCTGGGATGTGATGATCCTGGGATTTGTGGATCCCGGGATTTGCTGATCCTGGAAGGATGAGCAGCAGGACACACCGGAATGGGTTTTTCCCACTGCCCTCTCCCGTGGGAGGGAAATCGGCCAGAGTGGGAATACTTTAGGGCTCGCTCAGGATTTGTGGGATCACTGGAGCAGGGAGAGACAGGACAGGGACGTCCTGAGCAGGGGCTGCAGGGCTGGGAATTCCCTCACTTATCCACAAAAACCAGGAAAACCGGGAGCCTCCAGCCCACGCAGGAATGGAGCCACAGCTGATCCCAACTCCAAACCTCACCGAAGACCGAATATCCCGGGAAATCTGCATTTCCCACCCCAGAGCTTTTCCCTAGATGCTCCTGACCTTGCAGGAAGGACACCCCAGAGGCTCCGAGCTCATCCCAGTGACTGCAGCAAATCCAGCTGGAAGATTCCGGATAATTCCCTCTGGAATCTCTCCCACGGCTGCAGCTCTCGGCTGCCTCATCCCTATGCTCCTCCGGCTTGAAATATTCATGGGAGGCCACTCAGGAGGTAAAGCCCGACTGCAGCTGGAATGCTGAGCTGGGCCTAGCTGAGCTGGGCCTGGCTGAGCCAGAGCAATTAAACCTCGCCTGGCCCATTTTGGGAGCTTAAAAAAGCCCAGCTCAGTCTCTAAAGGCCTGGCTTGGTCTCTAAAGCCCGGCTTTGTCTCTCAAGGCCAGGCTTGGTCTCTAAAGGCCTGGCTTAGTCTCTAAAAGCCTGGCTTTGTCTCTAAAAGCCCAGCTTTGTCTCTCAAGGCCCGACTTTGTCTCTAAAGGCCCGGCTTAAGAGTCTAAAAGCCCAGCTTTGGGCTTTGTCTCTAAAAGCCCAGCTTAGTCTCTAAAGCCTAGCTTAGTCTCTAAAAACCCAGCTTTGTCTCTAAAGGCCTGGCTTTGGCTCTAAGGCCTGGCTTGGAGCACCCTGGAACTGTGGGAGGTGTTGGGGTGGAACTAGATGAGCTTTAGGGCCCTTCTATCCCAAACCATCCCGTAATTCCATGATTCCGAAGGCTTAGGATTGCCCTGCCGGAGCTGTTCCATTCCGGCAGGATTTCCAGGGAAAGCCGGAGCCGCTTCCCAAAGTTGCAGGATGTCCGTGGGCTTCATTCCCAGTTTATTCCCCCTTTCAAGGGGATTTTTGGGACATTTGGGGTCCAAGAAATTTATCCAGCGTATCCCAGCGGAGATCAGGAATAACAAAATTCCCAATCCAGTTTAATCCTTGCTCCTGCTTTATGACTAAACCCATGGATTATCTACGGGGAGAGAATTCCTGAATTTGCCGTTGGAGCTTGGGAATCATCCCAAAAAATGCGGACTGGAAAACCACGATTTGAGTTTTCCAGGATCCATTCTGGAATGGTTTTGCTCCATTCCTGTTCCCACTCATCCCACTTCATCCCGGAAAACCCCTTCCCACTGTTTTCCCACAATTCCAGCCCTCCATGATCTGCAACAGCTCCAGCTTGGGATTTTTTCCTTTTTTTCCCTTTTTGATTGGATTTTCCAGCGGCATTCCCAGATTTTCCCTCTTCCATGGGCTTTGCTGACGGGAAAGGGAATCCCTGCTCCATTCAGGGATTCCCAAATTCCCACCTCGGTGCTGGAATTCCAGTTGCCTATGGCAACCTCTCCTTTCCTGGCAGCTTTGCTGTGGGAATGAGGAACTGCCGAGGTGTGGGAAGGGAGCAAAAATTCCTTAAAAATCCTTTTTCCTCCCATATCCAGCAATTCCCATTTTTCCCAAGAAGAAAATCAGGATTTTTATGGATTTGTGACCTCTGAGCTCCTCCTATTCCCTTTTTTCCTTAATTTTCTTCCATTTACGCCTTAAAATTCCTAAATTCCCAATGCTTTCCAACGAGCTCCTGGCACCGCCAATTATCCAAAGGCAAAATTATTCCAAACCCCCTGGAATCTTGGAAAATCACCTGGGGAGGGTCAGAACTCAGAGCAGCTCCCTGGAATTGTGCTGCACTCCCAAATATTCCTATTTATCCATGCATTCCATGAAGGAAAAATAACGGTGCTGGAGGAGTTCCCTCAGGATTCCCTCCCTGGGATTCTCCCGGGTTTTTTTTTATGGAATGCTGACTTTAAACTCGGAGTGTGAAATCCTGGCTGGGCGTTTCCATGGCAACCAGCTGGGTTTTCCTTGCGAGGATTCCCGCGCTGACCTCGCTCCTGCTGGAATCTCTCCCACTCTCCGCTGGCATTATCCCGGTTTTCCCTCTGCTTTGACTTCCCTGGATTTCCCTCTGCCAGCCAGCTCCATCATTCCAAGGATGGAGAAGGACTCCCGGCACAAAAAAAGTGGGACAAGCCCATCTAAGTCTGCTTTTCCCAGGAAAATCCCCTCACCTGGGCAGGACCGATTGAAACCTCCAGGAAAGATGGAGAGGGAATATTTCCAAGGGCACGGAATGCCAGGACAAATGGGAATGGCTTCCAACTGTGCCAGAGGGTAGGGATAAATAGGATACTGGGAAGGAATTCCTGGCTGGGATGGAATTCCCAGAGAAGCTGTGGCTGCCCCTGGATCCCTGGAAGTGTCCAAGGATGGAGTTTGGAGCAGCCTGGGATGGTGGAAGTGTCCTTGTTCATGGAATGGCTGGAATGGGATGCTCCATAAAATCCCATCCAATCCAAACCATTGCAGGATTAGAGATAAAAAAAATTCCAAGGATCCTTTAAGCAAATTCCCTTTTCCAGCAGTGTTTTCCCTTCCTTGCGCAGGAACAAAGGGATAAAAGCTCCTTCGGGAAAAGCCACCCCGAGAAAGTCATGGAAAGGGCACATAAATAAAGGATGAGCCAGAAATGCAGGAAAAGCAGCTCAGCCTCATTATCCCAGATTCCCAAATTCCTCAGGAGGCTCCAGCGGAGCAGAGCTGGTGAATATTTTATAGGGAAGCTCCTTTTCCCTTCCTGCTTTTCCTTGTGGCCTCTCCCGGAACAAAGGATTTGCTTTGGAGAGGGAATCGCTGGGAATCTGGGCCTTGTGGAAAACAAGGAATATTCCCTAAATGGGAAAACAAGGAATGTTCCCTGTGTGGAAAACAAGGAATGTTCCCTGCATGGAAAACAAGGAATGTTCCCTGCATGGAAAACAATGAATATTTCCCTGCCTGCATCCCATTAGAACTCCTCCCTCTGGGAATGCTGGGACACAGCCAATGGATCCCAGAATTTCCCAGGATGTCAATCTGTGCTCCTCAAAATCCGGGAGCTCCTGGGAATGATGCTCAGGCTTCGCTGGGAATGCCGCGCTCCCAGATCCCGGGAGAAGCTCCCTTCCCCCATCCATGCGGGGCAGGAGACACCGGCACTGCCTGGAATTCTCATCCATCCACTCCCATTTGGAAAAGTCATCCTGAGAAATTAAACCGGGAGAAATCTGGGAACAACATCTCCGTATTCCTTGGGAAAGGTCAGCTCCGAGTGGGAGCCGTTTCAGCTCCCAGGGAATGAGAACTACAGGAACAGCAGGGATTCCCATCTCCGTGTGGGACCTGCCAGGATTTCCTGCAAATTCTTCCCTCAGGAAGGGGCTGAGTTGAGTTTATCCAAGATTTTCCCGATTTAAACGTTGTTTTTTCCCTCCTCGCTCAAATATTCCCATTCTGATGGATATTTTCCCATTTTGCCTCCCTCAGGGCTGGTTTTTCCCTCTCTGGAGGGTGAAGGATGAAGGATTTCCAATGGATGATCCAAAGGAAGGATTTTCAACTTCCAAAATGAAGGAATAACTTTGGAATTGAGATTTGAATGATATTTTTTTACCTGGAAATTGATTCCAACTTTTCCAGGAAGGAAGATCCAAACAAAAGTGTTTGATCTGATTCCATGAGGATCAACTTCCTGCGGGTTTTTTTTCCTTCTAATTTTAAAGCTTTCCCTCTTTTCTTGAAGTAGAAATTCCCAGTTGGAAAAGGGCTGGAGAGAAAGCAGGGAAGAGCTCGCTCCAAAGAAACGGCCTCAGGAGAGGCTGGAATTGGATTTTAGGGAATATTTCTTCAGGAAAAGAAGAGACTTTGGAATCTTGGCCAAAACATCATTCCCATCTCCAGACATTCCATGGAATTTCCATCCCGGAATTCAGGGATAGTGTCCGTAGCTCTTTGTCCCTGCTGTCACCTCCCCATCTCAGCCAGGCTCCAATCCAGTTTTTTTTCCCGCTGGGAATTTCACAGGCTCCTCTAAGGGAATTAAAAAGGAGAAATTCCTGCTTACAGGAAAACCTCTCCATTTTCTGGGAATGTTGCAGGAAAATGTGGGATTAGATTGGAAACTCCTCGAGCTCTTTGTTCCCAAGGGAGGTTGGACCAGTGGGATCTGCCAGGACCCTACACATTAAATCCCAGAAATTCCTTCAGATCCCATTTATCCTTGGAAAAGATCCGAAACCTGGGACACAGCTGGGATTATTTGCATTCCCAGAATTGTTTGGATGCACAGAACACATTCCCGAGCACTTGGATCAATCCCAAACTTTCCACAGGCAGAGGGAAGAACAAATCCCTGGGATCCATGAAAAAAAGATGGGATAAAATCCGTCAGTTGTGGCATTAATAAAGCACTGCCGCCATCCAGGCCGGATTATTCCATGAGCTAATCGGCTCTGGAGTGTAAGGAGACTCCGGAGCAAACAGGATTGGAGGCTGGAATTCTCCCAGAGCTGTTGTAATCCGGCAGGGATATCCATAATCCAGCAGCGATATCCATAATCCTTCCCAAAACTTTTCCAGAAGCTTCGAGGTGCTGGAACCAGATCCCGCTTCCCGTCCTTCCGCCTGGCAGGAACAGCTCCTGGAGAAAAGAAATCCTTCCAGAATGGAATTTCAGTCCAACAGTGCCACTGCATGTCCTCATGGAGCATCTCAGTGACGGGAGAGCAGCAGATCCCAATCCCTGTCCCTGCTGGGAATACAGCAGCTCCGACTGGGAGAGGAGAGCAGATTAATTATTCCCAAATTCCCAGAATCCCTGGGATGCAGGCTGTCAGAGTGACATCCCAGCTGTGCTGTCAGCAGGGATGTGCCCATGTTCTCCGCTCCATCCCTGGAATTATCCAAGGCTCTTGGCCAGGAGCTGGGAATTGCAGGGAGCCCCTGATCCGCTCTCTCCTGCTGACAAATTCCCTGGCATGAGGTGAAATCCTCGGAGCACCTCCTGCCTTGGATTAGCGCTGCTGGAAAGATGGGAAGCAGCAACCTGTCCAGGCTTTGGAAGCCACAAATCCATGGAAACCACCTGCAGCAACAGGGATTGTGCCTCCAGTTCTGGAATTCAGCTCAGAATCATGGAATCATTAAGGCTGGAAAAGAGCTCTGAGAACAAGGTGTGGATTCCCCATCTCTGGAATATCCAAGGCCAGGTTGGACGGGGTATGGAACAACTTGGGATAGTGGAAGGTTCCCACTTCCATCCAGATGGATTTCAGGGAAGTGCAAATTCCTGGAGCTGGTGGAAAACACAAATCAAGGAAGCGTGGATGCGGCAGCGGGAGCTGTCACTCAAACTGGTGTCACCTCCTGGAATGCTCTGATCCAACATTTTCTGCTCCAAGACTCCAGGCTGGGAAATCCATCTGGAAATGTGGTTTTATCCGTGCTGGAATAACTCCATTTCACCTTTGGAATAAAAAAAAGAAATGCTAATACTGCTCCAAATAATTCATGTTCCTGAATCCATCAAAGCCCAGGAAGAGGAATTCCAATCTCAAGAATAAGAGATGAAAACAATTCCCATTTTTGGACAGCCTTTGGGCTCAATCCTTCTCCAGCTCCCAAAATCTTCATTGGGTGTTTATTTCTCCAGCTGAAGGGCAACATTTTGTGGATATTAAATCCCAAAATTTCCCCTCCCAACTCTTTAATCTCTTTATTCCTCTGTTCTGTTGCTCTCAGGCAGAGTTTGGGAGCAGCAGACGCCAATTTATGGAAAAGAATTATTGGGATTTTCCCTTCTCTGAACTAATTCCCCACACTTTTCTCCTGATTTATCATGGAGATAGATGTGCTGGGTTCTCTCTCCATCACAGATGCTCCTTGCTGCAGCCAGCAGATAAAAAGGATAATGAAGCTTAATTATTGGAGAAATATGAAATCAAGATGAAATTTAAAAAATTCATGACCCCCTACAGAGGAAAACTGAGACAAATTCCAACAAAAGGGGAGGATTGAGGAGAATTTGTCCCTCAGCTCCAGTTGGAGCCCAGGATTTCTTGTCCTGCTCAGTTTGGATGTGGAAAATCAGCTGCTGCAGCCAGGAGAGGGCATAAAAGCTGGGATTTGAGATCCTGGTGTTTCCCTTCCGGAGGAATTTCCTCATGGAAAGGGTTGTAGTGAGGCGTGGACCGCTCTCTTCTGCTGTGGCTGCAGTGAGAAGATTAGAGGAAATGGTCTTAAACTGAGACACGGGCATTCAGATCAGATCCTAGAAAAATTCCTCTCACTGTCGGGTGGTCAGACATTGGAACAGGTACCCAGGGAGGTGCTGGAGTCACACCACAGTTTGAGGCGTCTGGACCCGGCGCTGGGTGATGCGGTTTAGTGCTTACAGGGATAGTGCTGGGTGAACAGCGGAACTGAATGATCTTAAAGATTCCTTCCAACATTGACCACTCCACAGTTCCATGAGGGCGGCCCGCGCCGCCATGACACCTCCCTCACCCACCTTCCCGCCTCTCCCCGTCACCATGGCAACGAGCAGCGTGGGGGGCGGGCACAGAAAAACAAACCCCCCAATCAGAGCCGCTCTGGGGGCAGATACGCACTCTCATTGGTGAATAAAGCTGTCCATCAATCCGCGGTCCAGCCTCCTCATTGGCTGCCGCGTTGCTGTGGTGACGGGAGGACGCTCGGCGGCGGGAGCGGCGGGAGAGGGAGAACGGCGGAAGCTCCGCCATGGCGCAGCCCGAGGAGCCGCAGCCCACGGTCGTGCCCTCCTGCCCGCTGCCCAGCAAGATCTGCGATGTGGTCCGCAGCGAGAGGCCGCGCTCCTGCTGCGGCATGGCCATGGCCGGCTTCCGCACCTCCAAGTACCAGGTGCCCGAGTGGCACCGCAGGAACGCGGGCGTCTACTACAAGGCGTACACGGCGAGCGAGCAGTCGGAGCGCGGCCGCGCCGAGTCCCAGCACCTGATGAAGCACGCGGCTGCCAGCGCCCAGCGGGCTCAGGAGCACTCCAAGACCACCCTGGGCCAGCGGCTGCAGGACATCCACTTCTGGAGGGTGGAGCTGCAGAAGGAGATCATGGAGCTGGACGCCGAGACCAACCTGCTGGCGGCGCAGAAGCTGCGGCTGGAGCGGGCGCTCGATGCCACCGAGGTGCCCTACAGCGTGGTCGTCGATAACCTGGAGTGCCGGGAGAGGAGGCAGCCCCCGGACCTGGTGATCGATGAGGTGGAGAGGCAGCTGCTGAAGGTGAGCAGGAGCTGAGGGCTGGTGACAGCCCTGGCACTGCCGCTCTGTCGGTGGCAGCCCTGGCACTGCCTCTCTGTCGGTGACAGCCCTGGCACTGCCGCTCTGTCGGTGACAGCCCTGGCACTGCCGCTCTGTCGGTGGCAGCCCTGGCACTGCTGCTCCGCACTCTGCGATGAGGAGCAGCAATGAGGAGGTGAAACTGCAGCTGCTGGAAGCGTCTCCTGCAATGCACAGCTCTGGTGGCCCTTCCCGGAGCACCAAGGATTTTGTGTCACTTTGTCACTCCAAGGATTTTTTCCAAGTCCTTCCTCTGTTTAAAAAGTGTTTAAAATCACATGAGTGTGGCTAGAGGAGAGCAGATCGCCCCTCTCTCAGCCCAGACCCTAACAAAACCAAAGCAGAGTTTTCCCTCACCGACACAAACATCCTGTTCTGTTCTCTAAAATTCCTTCTCTACTTGGCTTTAAATCCCGTCCTCTCTGCAGGTTACACTTTAAAACTCCAGAATCCAAAAGTTCGGGAGCAGTGGGATATTCCTTGCCTGTTTCCATGCTCAAATTGTCCAAATGTTGGCATTTTCTGTCATTAGTTTTCCCTGAGTCTTGCCAAGGTGATGATCCAACCCTGGCACCGAGATTCCCTTCAAAGCTGATGTTATTTTTTGTGCTGGATGCTACAGAAAACACATTTTCCAGGGCGTTTTCCATCCTGGAATAACACCTATTCCAATATCCCACAAAATAATTAATGATTATTTACCTGCAGCCTCCGATCAGAGTTGGTTTGTGATCAGTTACTCCTTAAACCAGAGGATTAATATTAGAAATATATTGATCAGACTGAAATGTTTGGCCAGTGGCACCTGGTGGGATTTTTGGGATTATCCTGGGCAGAACCAGGAGTTGCTTGATCCCTGTGGATCCCTCCCAACTCAGGATATTCTAGGATTCCACATTGTCGATGGCATGATAGGATTTAGGAATGTTTTGACTGGGAATTGTGTGTCATTTCTAATTTATAATCAAGATTTGAGAGGTTTTTCCAGTCAAAAACAAACAGGGGAGAGTTGGTGTATTTCCATGTGGGAATTGTTACAAAATTCAGGGAATCAGGGGAATTTTTAGGTTGGAAAAGACTTTAAAGATCATCAAGTCCAACCTGATTAATCTGGTGCCAGGCATGGGGATGTTCCCTGGTTTTTCCCTACCTCAAAACTGATCGAGGAATTCATTTATTCCGTTTAATCTGATGGGATCGTGGAATCCTGGAATGGTTTGGGATGGATGGGACCTTAAAAATCATAGATTTCCACCTCTTCCCACTGTTCCCACCCTCTCCCACTGTCCCAGGGTGCTCCAAGCCCTGTCCACCCTGGCTTTGGACATTCCAGGGGTGGGGCAGCCACAGCTTCTCTGGGAATCTGTTCCACGGAAGAATTCCTTCCATGATAGGATAGCACACGGACTTTTCCATGGAATACACAGAATTCCCAATCATTAGAAGTATTCCAGGTTTTTCAGCCTCCATGGGTTTAGAGCTGAATTCCCTCAGGAATTCAGTGCTGACTCCAAAATTCCAAGTTTTACACTAACAAGGTGAGCGTAGATACGGAAATTTAAGGATTTATCCACAACTCAGATTGCTCCTCAGGACTATGTTTCCTGCTCTGGATACACGAAATTCTCCCTGTTTTTCTTTAGGAAGCTGATCTTATCCGGGATATCCGGGATCTTCTGAAAAGAACCATAATCCAAGCTACCACCCAGATAAGGTAAAACATTTTCCAGGATACTTCAGCCAAATAATTCCTAGGATAAAGGTGGATAAAGGTCTCACTAAGACCAGGCTTAGGAGCTGTGCGAATTCCATTTAAACCTGGAAACCTCAGGAATTTCAGGTAGATTTAGACTTTCCTGCTTTCCAGGACTGTGTTGGGTTTGTTTTCCAACACTAAACTCCAGTGCTATAAAAATTTTCTCTGGATACCTTCTTGCAGGTTGGGATATATTTGTATTATTAAAGGGATTTTTAGGATCAAAGGAGCTTTCCAAGAGGATTTTTTTTGGCCACCAGGTGTCAGTGTGAACTTTAAAGCTGGAATTTCTGTGCCGGGGCGGGTGCTCCTTGCCCTTTCCAAAGGATTATTTGTTTGGAATTTCTAATAAACCCTTTGGAAAGATGTTACAGTATCCTAAATCCAGCAATATCAAGGAATTAACTGCTAGAAAATTCATATTTTATTCTAAAAACCCCTTTAATCTGCGCCTATTCTACCTGATAAATGAAATACTGATTTTTAAAAGATGGCTGCAAATGTAAATTAATATAAAGTAGCTTTGTTGTATCAATTAGAGCACTAGAGGAGCCTAATGAGTTTAATTTGGGTTTTTAAAATTGTTTTAAGATCATTTAAACCCCATTTTAGTCCCATTTAGCCCTCTTTTAGCCCCATTTTAACCCCATTTTAGTCCCATTTGAGCCCCGTTTTACCCCATTTTAGTCCCATTTTAGTCCCATTTTATCCCCATTTGAGCCCCATTTTCCAGGAGAATTCCTAATTCCTTGGGTGACAGTGACACCTGGTGTTATCAGCTGATAATGACCCACAGGCTTTTGTAATTAGAACAGTTATAACTATGATTAACTGAGGGATATGTGACTAATTAACAACAGAGCAACAATTTTAATCTGAATATCATTAAGGATTGTCCCATTCTGTAGGCAGAGACCTTCCACAATCCCAGTGTGCTCCAGCCTGGCCTTGGACACTTCCAGGGAGCCAGGGGCAGCCACAGCTTCTCTGGGAATTTTGTTTTAGGGCTTCACCATCCTCACACTGGAATTTTTTCCCAAAATCCCATCTAAATCAGGAGATGGCTGTCGGAGGGAGAGTTTGGGATTTTCCAGACCGCGAGGAAAGTTCGTGGTCCTGTTGTCCTGTGGAACACAAAGGGTGGAGCTCCAATCCCATATGGGTGTGGGGTTGGGAATTCTCGTGCTTCCCACTAAGTCGTGATCCCAACTTTCCAGATCCAACCGGATCCAGAAGGAGAACTGTGAGCTGGACTGGTCGGATAAGGTGGAGACGTATCACATCGACGATAAATGTGTCAGCTACTGCACCGACAGCACCAACGTCCAGTTCCACCCCAGCTCCGTGAAATTCGAGGAGAAGTGAGTAACTCCTGCCAGGATCCTCCTGGGATAACGACAGCACACCTGCAACACTGAATCCATGGTGGGATTTGACATGGAAAGAGCTTCAAGGCAGCTCCATGGATGTACAGGCAGTGCTTGATGTGCCACGGGGAATGGGTTGGGTTGGAAGGACCTGGAAGCTCATCCAGTTCCAACCCCAACACCTTCCACTATCCCAGGCTGCTCCAGCCTGGCCTTGGATTCTTCCAGGGATCCAGGGGCAGCCACAGCTTCTCTGGGAATTCTATTCCAGCTCCTCCCCACTCTCCCAGGGAGGAATTCCTTCCCAATATCCCATCTAACCCTGCCCTCTGGCAGTGGGAAGCCATTCCGTGTGTCCTGTCCCTCCAACCCTTGTCCCCAGTCCCTCTCCAGCTCTCCTGGAGCCCCTTTAGGCCCTGGAAGGGGCTCTGAGCTCTCCCTGGATCCTTCCCTTTTCCAGCCTGTCAAGACCCTGGGTTTTTTTATTTCCAAATAAACACAGCCTATACATCCTGGATATATTCCCGTGTTTATTTGCTGGGATTGAGCTGCACAAAAAACATGTGTGAACTTTTTTTAGCAGTTTTAGCTCAAGATGGAAGAGCTCGGGCTGATTTTATCTCAGGCTTTACTTCCCTCTGAAGCCAAAGGACTGGGAGTTTTTTAATTTATTAGAGGATTTTAATTAATTTTTTAAAGAATTAATCTCATTCCTTATGGGAAATCACTGCAGGCAAGAGCTAAACCAAGCAGAGGTTGATGCCACTTTTCCACGAAACAAACCACTTTTTAAGGGCAAAACTCCTATTTTATCCCATTCCCTTTTCTTCCAGCGCCTCCACACCGAAGTCCTGGGCCCAGTTCAGCCATGACAACATTTCCAGTGCAGAACAGGAAAAATTGGCTTCGGTCCAGCTCCGATCCTTAATCAACAGCATCATCCACGACGCATCCGAGGACCTGCGGATGCAGAGGGCAGCAGTCAACGAGGCCTTCGACAACCGCTGCAGGGAGCTGGATGATGCCAAATTCCGGCTGGAGCAGCACCTGCAGCACGTGAGTGGGGTTTGATGGAATTTTGGCATCACGGGAGATTTGTCCTCTGAAAAAATGGCTTAATCCATGTCGGGATCAAACGTTTTTGTGTCAGATCAGGATCCGGGGAGAGATTTCAGGGCTTTGTTGTGGTTTTGGTTCAGCTCTTTGTGCTTTTTGTTGGGATGGACTTCAATTAAACACTTTAATCCTGGACTAAAACCTAAAACTGGGGCATCAGGGGGCTCTGGTTGAGCCAGGATTCCCAGATTTCTCTGGAATGGCAGCAGCAGCAGGTCCTGGCAGGTGACAAGGGCTGACTTCAGCCTCCTCCAGCATGGACCAGCTCCTTCTTTTGTGTTAGGCCATTCGAAATATGGCGAAAAAAAAATTCCTTAGGATTTGGTGGCACTTCCTGGGGGAGGGATGTGCTGTCATCCCACGGAACACATGGAAGAGGTTTTGAGAGAAGATTTCCTGCTTCTTTTTAGACTGAAGATGGGATTTTCAGTGTAATAATCAAAATAAAGAGGTCAAAACCGCCTCAGTATTTTTATTTTTCTATGAACAAGGGGTGGCTTTGGCCTCTCCCCCTTTCTCAACATGGAGCAACTCCTTTTTTCTCTGGTAGCCATTGGCAAGCGTGGAAAAAGTAATAATTCCTTAGGATCTGGTGGGTGATGACAGCTGGATATCTTTAATTTTTGCATGTGTGTCAGTGGTTAAGAGGGGCAGGATTTCAGGATTTCCTGTCTTTTCCATTTTCTTCTGCAATCCAGGCATTTCCAAGCAGATCAGCAGCTCTCCTTCAAAATAATTTGATTTTTTCTTGGATAATTTCCAGTTAAAATTTACAATTAACAGCATTCCATGGGGGTGGGATGTGTTGTCATCCCACGGGAGACATGGGAGAGGTTTGGGATCTCTCCCAAGGTTTTGGGACATGGGAGAGGCTGCAGAATATTTTCTGTTTCATTTAAACTCAAGATGTGATTCTCAATGTAATAATAAAAATAAAGAGATCAAAACCACCCTAATTCTTGTATTAAATTTTAAATAAAATAAAATGAATTTTATTGTCATCTAAAATGAAAATTATTTCATTCTCCTGGAGCGAACCGGAGGTGAAAAACTTTACCACTTCACCGTGAACAGATAATTTTTGGGGACAATATTTATCATTTTTTGGACATTTTTTTTCTTGGATGTCTTTCCCAGATCCTGAAGGATATTGCAGATGAGGAAGCCAACATTGTGAACCTCAAAAAATCCATCAGGGATAAGGAAGCTCACCTAAAAGTGGCTCACACCAGGCTCTTCGACAGATCCTTCAGGCCCAACATTGAGCTCTGCAGGGATGAGCCCCAGTTCAGGTAATTCAGTTAACCCCAATTTAGGTATGAACCCCAATTTAGGGAATTAAACAACTCCCCCAAGGGTCCTGTTCCATCCCAAAGTGATTTTAGACAGTTTTTAG
Source organism: Falcunculus frontatus (assembly GCA_013398115.1). Lineage (NCBI taxonomy): Eukaryota > Metazoa > Chordata > Aves > Passeriformes > Falcunculus > Falcunculus frontatus. The sequence continues at coordinate 562,804 of VZRV01003333.1, read as the reverse complement.
AATTTTTTTACCTCACGACTTTGAATTTTTTACCTCACGACTTAGAATTTTCGTACTTGAAGTCAGAAATAACTGGCAGAAATGAGTGAGGAAAATTTGATTTTATCCTGATTAATCACATAGAAAATCCACACACTCACCTCTGTGATCTCCACACTTCCTTCTCTGAACTCTCTGGTTTCTTTCGGATTTAGCTACTCAAAAAAAATCTCGGGATCGCTTGCTAGGAAAAACCCTCCACGAGGTGGATCCTGGGAAATGTGTGAGAGAAACTGTGGTGCTACAAAGAAAATCTTGGGGGTGGTTGATTTCCTGCTTTAAAACTGCCACAAATCCTTTCAAATTCCAGGTTTAAGTGTCACATTTGGATCTCATCAGTCTGGAATTGATTCTCCTCCCTCACATTTTCCCACCTTTAGGAAGGATTCAGCTTGAGCAGGGTCACAAAGTCCTTGCAGCAAAAGTGCCAACCAATATTGAGTTCTTTATCCAGCAAGGAAGGAATTCTGGTTATCCAGATGTAATTTAAGATCCTGATCCAGCAAACCATCCCTATCCAAGATTTCCAGGCTGTATCCTGCTCTTCCTGGGATTTAGGGACAGGGGCAAATCCTTTGTTTGCCAGGCTGGGGCTGTTGGCAGTTCCTGCTCTGGCACAGACACAGGGATCTTGTTTTCCCAGGAATTCAGTCTGGGCCTTCTCCACAGGCAGATTGCAGTGGAACCCCTCTCCCTCATGGATTTTAGTTGGAATTCTGTGTTCTTTAGGAGTTATTTACTGGGTTTTTTTAATGTTTTACACCAGAGAGCAGAGATCAAAAACTAGTTGATCCAGCCAAACTGGGGGGTCTATTTAACATTTATCCTATAATTCCTGGAGCAAATATCCCACAGAGAGGTTGGATAATTCCACAGCTTTTAGCAGCAAAAAACATTTTTGGTGCTGCCTAAATCATGGAAAACTTGTGTAGAGAAGTTGGAAAAGTGAGCTCTGCTTTCCTTGATTTCTCTGAGTTCTTTTCCTGATGAATTTTAGATTCTGTACTTGATCTTTATCCCAAATCCAATCTTTTCTTGGATTTCTCTGAGATATTTTCCTGATAAACTTTTGATTCTGTAGTTGTTTATCTTTATCCCAAATTCAGTCTTTTCTTGGATTTCTCTGAGATATTTTCCTGATAAACTTTTGATTCTGTAGTTGTTTATCTTTATCCCAAATTCAGTCTTTTCTTGGATTTCTCTGAGATATTTTTCCTGATAAATTGTATATTCTGTAGCTGATCTTTATCCCAAATCCAATATTTTTGAGTGATTTTTCTGGGATCTTTTCCTGATGAATTTTTGATTCTGCAGCTGATCTTTATCCCAAATCCAACCTTTTGGAGCACCATCCCCTCTTTTTTACGACTCAACCCAATTCCCTCCAGGTTGATCAGCGAAGTGGAAGAACTCACGGTATTCCTGGAAGCCCTGAAGCGAAAACTGATGGAATCTGAGCAGAACCTGAAGAATTTGGAGGAGACCAGGATGAAGCTGGAGAAGGAAATCACTGTGAAAGCCAACAGCCTTTTTATTGACAGGCAGAAGTGCATGAGCTACCGAGTTCGCTACCCCGTGGACCTGGAGGTGGCAAGTTACAAGCAGTGATTTCTGTACTCACCCCACAAAATCTGGGAGAAAAGCACAATTCCTTCTTTTCTGTTAAGCCATTGGCAAGCATGGAAAACAAATCTGGGAGCTTTCGTATGGAATAAATTGAGAAATTATACATTAAATGCTGGATTCACTCAGTTTTCTTCTACTTCTGCTACTTTAAGAATCATTGTGAACTTTGTTTTCCCTGGAAAAGTCCTATAAAAGCCATAAAAATAGAGTTGGAACCAGCTGAAAATCGATTTATTCCATCTCCGATGGATCTATAACATATGGGCCTAATATTTTTGGGGGGATTTCACTCTAATAATGAAATAGGAGTGAATATTTATTAGGAATAGTAACAATATCCAGGTGAAGATAAAATACTTATGTATTTTAAATAAATAAATATTTTAATAATAATAATAGCTTGGAAAATTTAATTAATTAATATTTTTAAATTTAATTAATTAATATAAAGTTCATAATAATAGCTTGAAATGAGAGCAGTAAAACTGAGGATCCACCCACTCAGCCAGGAATATAAGCTGCTCAGACATGATGAAAAAAAATCCCAAATTTTCCGTGAATTTTCCTGGTTTGATGCTAATCTGCCCCTTGGAAAAGCACTCCCAAGCTGAGATGAATCCAGGGATTTTTAACCTTCCAGGTAATTAATTTTAATTTTTTTTCAGGAAAAAACCAAAGCAAACCAGCTTGGGAATGCAATCCTGATTTTCCACTTGAGCAGTGGGATGTGGAATGGAGCTGGGGCTGTGTTCCAGCTTTTCCCTGGAAGCAAAGCCTGTGGATGAGCTGTTAGCCGTAACTGGGAACACCTCAGCTTCCCCAGCAAATTCCATGGAGCTGTTATTGGGCATTTGTTAAATATGTGACACGTCCAAAGAAAGAGGGAAAAATGACCCAGGACAGAATTCCATGATTTCCTGTATTACAGGGATTTTTGACCTTTAAAAAGCAGCTGCTCAAAGAGGGGGAAAAATCCTTAAAGGCAAAACTCCCACAAAAAATTCCTGGCCAGGGACATTTTTAGAGTCCATTAATGGGGTGAGTTATTGGGGTTTCTGGGGTTTTGTGTTCTGAACTCAGAATGTGCCCAGAATTATGCAGGAATTGTTATTCCTGCTAAAAGCTGCTCCCATTCCTTTAGAAATGGCACTGAGGGCTTGGGATCCAAGCTCTGTTGCCCAGCTCAGGAATTTGGTTTGTCCTTTGGGGTTTTTCATGGATTTCCTCCTCATGATTCTGTTTTATAGCCCTGCTGGTGGATCCTGAGGGAGAAATCATGGAATCCTGGAATGATCTAGGTTGGAAAAGGCCTTAAAGCCCATCCAGTTCCAACCCCAACACCTCCCACTATCCCAGGTTGCTCCAAGCCCCGTCCAACCTTGAACATTCCAGGGATGGGGCAGCTACAGCTCCTCTGGGAATTCCATCCCAGCCCCTCCCCACCTTCCCAGCCAGGAATTCCTTCCCAAAATCCCATCTAAACCTTCCCTCTTTTTGTTTGAAGCCAGTAAATAGGGATATAATATGGAATTATTGTAAATTATAGGATTATGACTGAAGGGAAAACCTTTCAGGAGATTTTGTCCCACTTTTCCCACGATTCCAACCAGCCAATGTTGTTCCTACCCCTTCCAACCAGCAGCACTTGGAAAAAGGGAAACCTCAGCGTGGGAAAGCTCAGCCTTTAATCCATGAGAAATGGAAGAATGGGCTGGGAAAAAGGAATCCAAACATCCCAACACATTTATCCAAATATCCCAACACATTTATCCAATATCTCGACACATTTATCTAATATCTCAACACATTTATCACCCTCTGCTGATAAGAGGGATTTTATTCCCAGCCTGTTTGAAAGTTGGGAGAGGGAAGGGTTTGGAAATTCAGGTGAAATGGCTCCGATTTTGCATCAAATCCAACTGGTTTGGGTTGGAAAGGACTTTAAAAATCACCAGGATTCTGGTTTTTAGGAGCATCTCCTCTGCTGGGGGGAGGGGCTTATCCCATTCCCACCCTGCCAGGGGTAGGAAAATGTTGGGAAAAGCTGGAGAAGGATCCCAGGTGCACTTGTGCCCCACAGGGAGATTTCAGCCCCTTTCCCTTCCTTCCCAAACCATTTCCCTGCTTTCCCTCCAGTGGTTCCTGTTGTTTTCCCACTTTCCCCCCAGGGAGCAGCGGTGTCAATCCCTGTGATTTAATTCCTGGGATAATTGATTTGCAGGGAAATGGAATGAAAAGCGGAGTGGCCAGAAATGAGATTACTTCCCAGGCTCCATTTAACTCCGTGTGCCCTCAGAGCACGGGGCCCTTCCTGAGGAACAGGCAGAGCCCATTTGTCTGCACTGGGAATGTTTCATTCCTGGGAAAACAGAGCCAATTTGTCAGATTATTGTCATTATTTTAGATTGGATCAGCAGGGGAGAGAGAGGCTGGGAGCTCGGATAATAAAACACTTGGAAAGAGCAAGGGCTGGGAAAGCTGCACAGCCCTGGGGATGAGCTTTGGGATGGGGCTGTGGGGCCAGGTCTCTCCTGCTTCTCTTCATCCCAAATTCAGCAGCCATGGGTAAATTTCTCTTTTCCTTTTCCTTGTCCTTGTCCATCTCCTTGTCCTTGTCCTTGTCCTTCTTCTTCCCTTCCCTTCCCTTCCCTTCCCTTACCTTCCCTCCCTCTTTTCATTGCTTTGAGTAAACCAATTTTAAAAATCTTGCATAAATTAAGAGTCATTTTTGTGCAATAAATGTCGTGTCAAAGCCAACCTTTTCTAATTTCTTGCCCTTTGGGTGGGCTGCCTCTTTCTTCTCTGCAGTAATACCTACNTTCCCTTCCCTCTTTTCCTTTCCTTTTCCTTTCCCCCTTCCCAGCTCCAGGAAAGTTCTCACCTTCCCAACCCACCCCAACCCCTCCCTGCGAGCGGTGCCAGAGCAGCTTTTCCCTGCTCCCACTGCATCCTCAGGTTTCAGGGAACAGCTGCTGGGATGGAGCTATTCCACAGGTGGAAAAAGGAGGGAATTAAATAAACACCAGGAGCTGGGAATAAATTAAACCTCATTTAGGACGGTGTCCCACAGGGAATGAATAAACATGGAATGGTAAAAATCCACCGAGGCGGTAAACACGGTGTTCCTGGTGTGTTTTCCCAGTGGGATGTGCCGGAGGGAAAAAGGGATCGTAAAGCTGGGAAGTGCAAGAAACAGGGCCTGCTGTTGCTGCTGGAGCCTAAAGGATTGGGATGGCTTGATCCCTTAATTCCTGGGAAATCCCAGCTAATGTGACAGCTTATGGAGCCTTCTTATCCAGGGAGGGATTTCCTGAAACATCCAAAACATTTCCTGGCACAAACAGGCTCTGGAAGAGGAGCTCCATGGCAGCAGCAAGGGATGATTCCCAAATTTTCCAGAGAGAAAAAGAAGAATTTCAATTTCTTTGCAGCTTTCCCCCTTCCCACAACATTCCTGGCAGGAATTACCCTGCTTGTTAAGCAGAGTAATTAACCTGCAATTAAAGGGACACCCAGAATCTGCTCCTGGTCCCTCAGGTCACCTTGTTCGAGCCCAAATCCCAGATACATCAGGGATAAAAACCCGCCTAGTGGGAATTTGCCAGGATCTAGCCTGGAAATCAGAGCTGGGAGATATCAGGCACTTCCCAGGGAAGTGAGAGTCCCGGGATTTGGCGTGTGGCAGCCAAAAAGTTAAAAATTAATTTAAAATTGTTGTGGATTTTAACACCCGCAGCACCTCTGTCCTTCCCAGGGATATGGAAATTCCCACTCCTGTCCCTTTTCCAAGGAAATGGAGACCTGGCTGTCACCTCATGGCTCATCCTGGGGTTTGGTCCACCAGGAGAAACAACCTTGGAATTCCATTTATCCCTGTGCCCATTAAGGGATGAAACGTTCCCAAATCATTCCTTGCGTTTCCCCCAAATAACTTCAGAGGGGATCAGGATCCAGGGAATTCCCGGGGAGTTTGGAGAGGATGGATTCTTGGTTTTCGGGATAACAGGGGCCGCTCTCCGTGGTGCTGCAGAGGCTCTGAATGCACCAAAATTCCGTTTTTGGCCTCATTTTCCCCCCAGCTCCCATGCCCAGCAGGAATTTATTCCAGCCAGAATTCCATGTTTTCCAATCCCCAGAATTCCACAGGAAAAGCTGATCCTGAAACAGAGCAGCGCCTCATTCCTGCTCCATTCCCACTAAACTGACGTTAAATCCCATCCAACTTTCCACTTCTAAACAAGTGTGAAACTTCCAATTGCTTCCAGCAAGTCATTCCTGGATGGAATTGTTCCCTGAAAACCTTGGATTGTGGCTGAGGTGCCAACTGTCAACACTGAAAGCTTTTTTTTCACTTGAGGTTTGAATAAATCCATTCAAATCCTGACAATTCCTGATATCCTTGGATTGTTCTCCCAGACACAGCCGAACTGGAACTTGTGAAAAATCCCATTATTTTTGGAATTCCTTCTTTTCAGCACCTCCGAAACTCAGTGACATTCCTGGAAATCCATTTTTTACTGTGCCAGACTCTTTAATAAAATTAAGGAAAGGGTCTGGAAGGGAAAGGGGCCCCCAGAATTCCACAGATGTAAAGAACTCCTGCATTCCTGCTTTTCTCCTCAGGAATTGCGAGTGCTGATTTTTGGGAATATTTTCAATTTGCTGAGGGAATCTCTGAGAAATGTTGGAAAGATAACAACACCCGGCTCTTCTCAAAATCCCTCAGAATCCCATTCCTGGAAATAAAAAACCCCAAAGTGGATCAAAAATACTTGTGAATTTATCCATAAGGACCCAAAGCTCCTGGAATTGGAATTATGGGAATATCAGTCCTTTTGTAACGACCCCTCTGGAATGCACTCGGGAAAGATCTGCTGGAAGGAATAAATCCAGGAGCAAAACCTTCTCCTGCTTCTTCCCAGAGTACAATCAAGGAGATTTTGAATGTTTTGGGAACACTCATCAGACTCTGCTTCCCCCATTCCTGGGAGCAGCCGCTTTCCAGGAGCCATCCTTGAAATCTCTCTTGGAAAAGTGGGAAATAAATAAAGATGGAATTCTCCAACCAAATCCACCAAATCCACCCCTGAGTACTAAAAATAACATTTTGATGCTTCTTTTTTACCCCAAAAAGGGATTTTTACCCCATATTTTGGGACTGGGGCAAGATTAAATTATGGACACATAAAAATTGACCAAGGCCCAGCCCAGCCTCTGGAATCCTGTGGAATTTTCTCCGCTTCACTGGCAAATCCCAGAATTTCCCCTCATGTGAAGGAGTTCGGGAAGAAATTTTAAGGAAAAACAAAAGAGATGGGGATTTGAGATGGCTTTGGGAGAGATTTGGGATGGATTCGCTTCAGCTGTGGCAGTAAAATCAGGGAATTTTCTCCCCCAAAAGAGAAATGAAACATGGGAAAATCCACCAAAATCCTGTGGGATTTTGGGGGTATCAATCCATTTTCCCTGGATTTTGTTTCCCATCATCAAAGAGAAGAAAACTTGGCCAAATCCCGGGAATCCCATGGAAATAACCCCATGGAAATAACCCTGCAGTGGCTGCAGGATGGTCAAGTTGGGGAAAAACCATGGAAGCTTCTGGATATTCCTGACTTAAATTCCTGAAAATAAAGCAAAATTAGGACTGGCTTGATGTAAAATCTGGGAAAAGAGGCAGGAATTCTGCTCATTCTTCCAGAAAATGGTTGATCCCAAAGCTGCAGCTCTAAGATTCTCCTGGTTCTGGAGAAAGCAGGGATCAGCAAGGCGAAGCGGGAGTAGGGGTGAGGAAAATTCCGGTAATAAATCCTTTGCCACCTGCTGGAATTATCTGCTCAAGCTTGCAAACACTGAGGTATTTAAGGAAAACACCAGAAATTCCCACCCTGCCTGCGTGGGAATCCTTGGGAAAGCTGGCAGCTCCTTCCTGCCATTTGTTCTGGGGTGGGAATTAAAAAAATCCGTTAAAAACGGCACCGAAATAAAATTCCCAACCTGTGATTCCTCTAGAAAGTGCTGGGATGAGAAAGGAACAAGGAGACAGGAGAAATTCCTGCTATAAATTATGGATCTCTGGTCTGGTGTAGGAGGCTCTGGCCACAAATGAATCCTGTTGGACAATGAGTCCTAATTCCAAGAGGAATTTTGGTCTGTTCCAGGGAAAAGCTCCTTTACTTCTCCAGAGCAGCAGTCAGGGGGGATTTGAACTGATAGGAGCTGGAGGGAAAGTGAAATAAAGCTCATAAGGGTCAGAGATAAGAGAAATGCTTCTCTAGAGGCTCCAAATCCATCCCAAAGTGGATTTAATTCTTGTTCAAGGGTCAGCTTTGAGCACTGGGATCCTGGGGGCCTCAATCCCAGCTCCTGAGGGATTCAATCCCAGCTCCCGAGACCTTCAATCCCAGTTTCTGAGGGACTCAATCCCAGCTCCTGAGGGCCTCAATCCCGGCCTTTGCCTGGAAGTCCTGCCGTGTTTTCCTCTAAGGATTTTAAACGTTGGTTTTTAACTCATCCAGCCCAAGAAAAAGGAGATGAACGGGATAAGACCTCTGGGAAAATCATGGATCAGAATGGAAATCATCACTTGGAGTTTCCAAATCCATCTGAGATTTGGGCTCTGGTGGAGCCCTGAGTTGTTCCTGTTGCCATAGAAATAAATGGATCTGTTTGCTGCTGCTCCCTGCTCAGAGCTCCAGAGATATCCACAGATATCCATCACCACCTCCAGCCATGGCGTTTGGTTTCCAGTTTTTCCTTCTCCCAGGAATCCCACGTGAAGCAGGAAGTTTTATTTTTATTTTTCTCTCTTTTTTTAACGCTGGGCTGGCGCTGAGCTCGAGCACTTTGGGAGCTCACAAAACACAAGCTCAGCTTCCAACTGGGGCCCAGCAGCTGTGTTCCGTGACATTCCCAGTTCGCAGCCAAAGGTTTTCCTTGTGCCTGGGAATGCGCCGAGAAAATCGGGAAAATCGGGAATTGTAGTGAGGCTGAGGTGTTTTTGCCTCCCTTTGTTCTGCTCCTTAAGGAGGGAGGGAAATCAACGCCTGTCAAAGCCTCTCCAAGGGGCGGGAATTCCAGACCCATCTGGTGTCAAATTGGGGAACTGCCAGCGGCAGGGAAGAGGGAAGATATTCCTGGTTGGATGGACACGGCCCGGGATTGCTCCCGCTGCAGAGTGCAGGCTGTGCTGAGCTTGGAAGTTTTCTTGGAGGAGGAAGCCAAAGGGTTGGATTGGCCACCTGGAGGGAACCTGGGCTTGGCCTTTGCAGCTTGGCTGGGAAAGGGAATTGATTTTCTTTCCGTGACTTTCCACTCAGCTGTTCCCAACAGAGCAAAAACCAGGATGAGCAGAGGGATGGAGCAGTGGGGAAAGGCTGGGAGAGCTGGGAATGTTCAGCCTGGAGAGGAGAAGATTCAGGCTGACCTAACTCAGTTCCTCAGTTGTTCTGAGGTTTAAAGGGATCTCAATTGTCCCATTCCAGTCTTTAATCAGGATCAATCCAACCCTAAAGCTTCAATTCCAACATTTCCATCCAGTTCCAGCCAGGCTTGGACACAAATCTCTCCCGGAGATGATTCCACACTCCTGATTCCTCTTTACCAGCTCCTTAATGCCAATCTCCACAGGGAGAAGCTGCTGCCATGAGTTCCCCAGGAGTTCTTCCTTCTAAAAATACAGATCCCAGCTCATTCCTGCTGCCTCAGCTGCATTTTGCCGAGGCAGATTCCAAAGGCAGGAGGAGCTTTCCGAGCTCATGTCCCTGCAGCTCCCCCGTGTCACACACACACACGCAGGGAGTTAAACTGGGTTGGTGCCAGGATGTGTGGCAGCATTTCCCCATCCGTCAGCATTCCTGGGGGAAAAACCCATCCAGGGATCATGCCAGGACATGGAATTTGTGTGTGTGACAGAATAAGGAGGCTCGTAACTGAATTGGGGGATTTGGGAGGGGTTTGCCCACGGATCATGGAACCTTGGGATGGGGCAGGTTGGAAGGGAGCACAGGGGGTTCCATCTGCTCCAGCAGGGTCATCACGGAGTGGGATTACATCCTGGAATTCTGGGATATCCCCAAAGAGGAAGACTCCACACCTTCTGTGGGATCTGTTCAGGGCTGGGCACTGCCCACGGGAAGTTCTTTCACCTGTCCAGGTGGAATTCTCTGGGATCCCATTGTCCTTCTTGGCCACAAGGACACACACCAAGAGCAGAACCAACCAAAATCCCTCATTTTGAGGCTTTTATCTCCATCCCAGCTCTCCTTCCTGTCTGGAATGTCAACATAAAAAATGTCATGAGAGCACAGATCATAAAATATTCCATTCAGCAAAAGGAGAGACACAGAAAAATTAAAAATAAAAGGAACTGTCCCACCCCTGTTGTGTGCTGTCCCCTCAGATGCCCCCCTGTGCCACCGAAGGTCTCAGTGCCACCCCTGGGTGCCAGGAGCTCTTTTCCCTCCTGTGTTCATCCTGAGATTGCTGGAGCTGCTCTTTGCCCTCTGCCCAGGGGCGTTGGGCACTGAGAGCAGGATAACAGGGAATGCTCTCCAATCCTTTGTGCAGGCTAACAGGGAATGCTCTCCAAGGTTTTTTGCAGGGTAACAGGGAATGGTCTCCAAGGCTTTGTGCAGGATAACAGGGAATGCTCTCCAAGGTTTTGTGTTCCCTCCATCCAGCCCTGACATGGCGCTGTTGACTCAAGTAGGTAAAGAATTTAACCAGCCTTGAGAGCTGTTGAAAATCCTGCCTCTCTCCCAGCACGGATCCTGGTAAAACTGCTATTTTTCCTGAGTGTTTATTTACAGGAAAAGCACTGTTTTCTTCGGGACAACTTAGGCACCACCGTGTTTATCCAGCAATGTTTTCCTAGCACAAAACGCTAATAAATCCTAATAAAATGAGGGTAATTCCTTAAATTAACCCCACTTGGCTTCAAGCTGCCATTCCCAGCGGGACCATTGCTTGGGAATAAATCATGGGTATTTTCTGGGCTTGTTGGCGGAGCAGGTGATCCGAACCTCCTCTCCTGAGCTGTTTATCATCCCCAACTCTATTTTTATCGGATGACTCTGCCCATTGTCATGGCGAGAGCAGGCTGGAGTCTCGCTTGCATTTAGCAACCCATGCCCATAAATACATCAGCAGATTGAATTCCAGGCTGACATGCCAGCAGCAGCTCTGCCTCGCTTTTTTTTCCCCCTGCGTTCACACGTCTGACTCAAATTGAAAAGCCTCAACAGAGGATTAAGATCATATCCATTATTACCAGCGCGATGCTCTGTGCATGCTGATGAGGAGGGGCTGCCACGGGGAGCCCTGAGCTGCTCTGAGCCCCCCACTCTGCCCAGAAATGGGGGAACAGAGCGCTTCAGGTGATGCTGAAATTGATGTTTGAATATGTGACAGCACAGAGAGGGGGCAGAGAGGAGGGGGCAGAGCTCTGCCTCGCTTTTATCCCACTTGTTGCATCGCAAAATACTCAAAATCCCAAATATTTCAGCCCCAGCAGCATCCCGGGGAGTTTAGGAGGGAGCGAAGCCAACACCGAGTTCCCCTCGCAGCCGGGATTTTCAGCCCTGCATCCTTCCACCAGGGAGCGATTTTAGGGCCTGACTCGGAGCCAGCTGGTGGAAAACCTCTTCACATGGGATCCCGTTCTCCAGGGAGAGGCGGGATGCGACCTTGGCACTCGGGCTCCCCTTCTGCTCGGGGACGGGAGCTTGAAACCGAAGCCCCGGAGGTGTCAGAGCCCTCCCGCTGCCGCCGGAGGAACTCACGGGCTCGGGTGCGGCGTTTGGGGGATCGGGAGGGGGCTCGCTCCCAGCCGGGAGCCTGCGGGAGGCTTTGAAAAGACTTCTCGGGGCTGGACAGGAGCTGGAGCAGGGGGGAAATGCGGCTCTTCCCCCTCCGGCCCCTCCCGGGAGCGGAGCGCGGACCCCGCTCCTGGCGGGGCTCAATCCCCGGGCAGCGGCACAGCCGGGTAAGGGCAGCCCGGAGCTGGGGAGGGGTGACAGGGATGGGGGAACGGGGATGAGGGAACCGGGATGGGAATGGGGCACGGGGATGGGGCACAGGGATGGGGGGAACAGGGATCGAGAGGGGGAAACAGGGATGGAAAGGGCATGGAAAGGGGACAGAGGCATGGGGAGAGGGGCAGAGACGTGGAGAGGGGGACACAGGGATAAAGAGTGGGATATAGGGATGGGGAGTGGGGTAGAAGTATGGAGAGGGGGGCAGAGACGTGGGAA